>JBBPFJ010000032.1:738157-817733 GCA_037975025.1 Excoecaria agallocha | reverse complement strand
AGTGGCCAATTCCAAAGTGGGACAGACAAAGGCATTTTAGGCTGCATTATTTAGCATAACTGCAATCAAGAAAAAATTAAATAGTACGCTTTTAGCATACCAATTAAGTTCAAAAGGGCTAACAATGGTAAAATTTACTAAGGGTAGGTTTAAAAGTTATTGAAAAGTTGGTTACCAAATAAGGCTGCCTGGGTCATATCCTAATCTTATCTGAGTTGAATATTCATTTCGAAGGGTGATGAGGAAGGTTCTAACTATTCTAGAATTTCTTCACTCGAATGCTTTTTACTCGCTAGTTTTAATTTCATAAAACTTAGCCTACTGTGCTCAATAAGTTAGAAATTGAATGGTATATAATTAATCGAGATCAATTCAAAAGAAGAACTTCCTTAAACAATACTACTACTCTCTAGCTACTCAAACTTCCTAAATAAGCAGTTCAATTTTAAGTTCAAATTGATTCGAAACAAGATTAACTGGCAAGCTCAGGCTAATTGCAAGAGTAATTAACAACCTAAAAAAACTAAACTAAATTGACACTAAAGGAATACAAAATGTAATGCAAATTTTCAAACACAAAAGATAAGAAACTAATACCAAAATCAAACATCTAAGATAAAAAAAAAATTATGAAAAAAATATGGAAAACATGAAAGAAATTCGATTAGCAAACTACAGTCATAAGACAACAGCAAATAACTAAAATCATCCCACAACTAGAAAGAAACAACATCAAAAGCAAATATAGAAAAACTAAGTTAAACAGTCTTCATCCTCAAAACCTCACCCCACACTTAAAACTTTTGCTGTCCCTAGAAAAAAGACCAAAAGAGTATAAATAACAAAGGAGTGATGAGTGGAGGAAAAAATCCTTGAAATCATGGCGAGGAAGGCGGTGGTGGAGGCGAGAACAGGTTGTCAAACCTGGATTGTAGCATCCTAAGAGCTATAACAATGTCGTCCATCTACTGCGTAATGGATGTGAACCTGAAATCCATCCTCTGAGTAATGCTGTCAAGTTTGGTATTAAGAGTAGTGTACTGCTCAGAGGATAAGGAAGATGCTTCAGCTTCATGTCGCTCCAATTTTGTGGCTCCTTTGTGCATAGTTGCTCTATATAAAGCCCGATTCGAAACTACCAAATGTCCTTTGCCTTGAAAGACGAGGGTCATCAATCAGGATAGCCATATTCTCTGAAAATCCATCCTTTGCCTTGAAAATCCATCCTCTGAGTAATGCTGTCAAGTCTGGTATTAAGAGTAGTGTACTGCTCAGAGGATAAGGAAGATGCTTCAGCTTCATGTCGCTCCAATTTTGTGGCTCCTTTGTGCATAGTTGCTCTATATAAAGCCCGATTCGAAACTACCAAATGTCTTTGCCTTGAAAGACGAGGGTCATCAATCAGGATAGCCATATTCTGTAGCATTTTTTCGATCAATGATCATGGGCTTGTCAACTGCAGCACCCAACCTCATATGGTTAAGAAAAACAGGCTCAAGTGGTTACGAACCCTCCCATTGCTAGCTTAAAATCCCTCTTGATGATTATTGGAAGGCCTTTGACACCATCAAGCAATACTTGCTACATCCTCCAGTTTTTGTAGCCACCCAAACCATTAAAGCCTTTAATCCTATACATAGCAGTGCAATAAGGTTCAATAAGGGCTATGCTATCTCACGAGGATGATGCCAAAGCTGAGTTTGTTGTGTACTATCTAAGTAAGAAGTTTTCTACCATATGAGACCAAGTACATAGATGTGAAAAAAGATTTTTTTTTGGTAGTGATATGGGCCTCAAAAAAGTTAAGGCACTATTTTTCACTCTTACAAGATCTAAGTAGTGGCTAAGCACAACCTGCTCATATACCTCTAGTTAGCACCCTCACTACTAGGAAAAACTGGGAAGGTGGTTTGTTACTCTTACAAGAATTCAAAGTGGAGTATGTAACTAAAAAGATAATCAAAGGAAGTGTAGTTACAAAAATTCCTTGTTGATCATTCACTAGAAGGAGACCAAGTTGAATATGAATTCCTAAATGAAAGTGTTAGTGTCATAACGGTTTCAAGGTTAGCAAATGTACTTCAACGGGGCTACCAATAATAGAGGAGCTGGAGTAGGATTCATTCTCATTGCACTCGATGGAAAAAAAACTTCCCTTAGCTAAGAAAATTGGGGTTCAAAGTGACCAATAATGAAGTAGAGTACGAAGCCTATCTACAAGGAGTGAAAGCCTTGATAGCACTAGGAGCAAAAGCTATTAAGGTGTTTGGGGATTCATCCTTAGTAATTCACCAAGCAAAGGGCAAATGGTCCATCAAGGAGGAAAGGCTAGTACCTTATGTAGAATACCTGAGGAGATTGAGTAGTCAATTCAAGGTATGCACCTTCTAACACATATTATGAAATGAGAAACCAATTAGCAGATGCCTTGGCAACCTTGGTATCTATGTCGGACAACCCCGAAGGGATACTCATGAGACCAGGGATAATTATAAGCTCAACCAAGCCTTGCTTTGAAAATGATAACCTCATGAGTTTAGATGGATCCAATGGCAAAACCCTGGTACTATAATGTCTAGAATTATTTAGAGACTTCTAAGTTCCTTGAGAAAATAACAGAGAAAGACCAAAGGATAATTTAAAAAATTGTCTAGTCAGTTTATTAGCGTAGATGGGATCCTGTACAAGAGACAAGTGGATAGTGTTCAAGTAAGGTGCCTGGATGAGAGAGAAGCAAAAAGAGTCATGGAAGAAACACATGCGAGAGTATGTAGGGTCTACATGAATAGATTAACACTAGCCAGAAAAATCATGCGACAAAGATTCTTCTGGTTAACCATGGATGTTGACTGCTTTAGATAAGTGAAGATGTGCTATCAATGCCAAAAATACGTTGACTTAAGTCATCTACCAGTCTTGGAGTTATGCAACCTTTCCTCACCTTGGCCCTTTTCAGCTTGAGGAATAGACATTATTGGAGAAAATTCATCCGATAGCTTCCAACGGTCATAAATATATAGTGGTCGCTATTGATTACTTCATGAAGTGGGTAGATGTTGAATCCTTTAAAAGGCTAGGAGCACAAGATATGGCCCGATTTATTTAGAGAAATCTAGTATGCATGTATGGGATGCCTCATCACATAGTATCAGATAATAGGGTCCAGTTCTAAGCATAAATTAGGCACATACTCCAGAAGTACAAAATCCATCATCACAAGTTTGTCTCCTTATCATCCATAGGAAAAATATGGCAGTTGAAGCTGCAAACAAGAATCTAAAGAAAAATTCTATTCAAGATCGTGCAAACATATAAAGATTGGGCTATAAAGTTACCATTTGCACTCTGAAGGTACAAAATTACTATTAGGACTTCCACATGAGCCATTCCTTTCTCTCTTGTGTATGGCTCGAAAGTATGCTATCAGTAGAGATTGAATTATAGTCACTAAGAGTTGTAGTGGAAGCCAAGCTACCAAAGATAAAAATATGTGAAAACACAAAATGGCACTGTTAAAACCTGTTATATTAGAACCAGATGAGGGCTCACTATTATAATCAACTATATCAAAAAAGGTTAGCTCGATCATTTGTGAAAAAGGTTAAAGGCCAGGAGATTTGGTATTTAAACAAACTAGACCTAGCCTACCTGACTACAGAGGAAAAGTTCATACCAAAATTGGAAGGGTCCCCTTTATACTAAAGATATTGCTTTCTAAAGGGGTGGCTATCCTTACAAATAGCAATGGAAAATGAATTTAAAGAGCCAGTTAACATTGACAAGCTGAAGAGGTTTCGTGGCTAAAAAAAGAGAAAAAGAAAAGAGAAATAATAAGTCTATGGGTCGAAAATCAAAAGAAACAGCCTTGCTAAAATGGGGCACCCTACTAAGGTGAAAAATTGAAAAAAGGGTGCCTTAGAAAAAAATTAAGGGTTAAGAGAAAATAACCAATCAAGAAAACTCGTGAGGGCTGATTTTCGATAGGAGTTGGATGTACTCAAGACATCACCACCCAATATTTAATAAAAGTTGTGCTTTGCATTAATTGCCATGTCATGATTATCATCATTGCAATATTGTGATCATGTGAGCATACATTAATGATCTAAGTTATGCATTATGATTGACATGAACAAAAAATGTATTATTTTTTTAACAAACAACAGTAGCAATGCAAAGGCAAAAACAAAGCAAACCTAACATAAGTAAATATGATAACAACATAAAGCATTAAACCATGCAAGCATGCCAATGAGAAAAAGAAAAGAAATAAAAAAGAGCATTTTGTTCTAGCAAACGATGCTGCAATACATTACATGCCTAGATAAAAGGCAAAAAGAAACAACAACAAAGCTAATGCAACTCTAGCTAATGCCTTAATATGCTTGTGCCGCCTCAACAAGAAAGCTTTGGTATATGGTGCCTCCATGACCTATAAATGGTTCTCCACGCTAGTCTTAAAGTTGTAAATGTTTGTTGGTGGAATATTCATCCTTATAGGTAAATGCCTCAAGATGTAGTGGTACCCCATGATGAAAAGCATCGATTAGGTCCCCCTCCTCTAAAGTTTAAGCATGCTCACACTATCTCTTGTCTAAAACAAAGTTGGCTGGTACAGTAAGCTGTAATGCAGAAAATTGCCTGATGAAGACTGCAAAGAGGCAAGCACCTAGAACTCCCATCGTGGGTCACATTACTCTACACGAATCCATAGGGGACACAAAAACTTACCCTCCACTCTGCTATAGAGCTTAGCCACATAATGCCCCTCTTCTACAGAGCCGATCCAAAAACCATCACACGCATGCCCCAAAAAACCTCAAGGAGTATACATTCAAGATGCGAAAAAGTGGCTCAGCCAAGATTCTGAGTTTTTTCTTGTAGCCAGATCTAAAAAATGAGAGAAATAAAAAAAATCCATAAAAAAATTTTAAAAAATGCATAAAAAAACAACAAAAACAACAGTAAACATAAAAAGCCATTGGAATGGTTTTTGCGTCTATCTTAGGTAAATATTAGGCATAGGGTCATGTAAAAAATCTGTAAAAAGATGCATATCCTACAAAGAAAAGCTAGTGTGAAAACATATAAGAGGCTTGCTAATTTAAATAAATGACTATAGATACCTAGAGAAGCAAAAGGTTACCAATAAACAGGGTGGTGGGATCAACATGTACAACATCCAATCTAAGTAAAGTTTCTACCAAGCTCAGTGGGAATGGAGTGAGTCCTTTGCAAATACCATTCACAACATCAAACGGTCAGTAGTCTCCTTAGATGCCAACCTCATTGGTGGGGCATAAATAATGGGCCAAGTATATAAAAGAGAGTAGCACCAATGGCATAAGTTTTCATTTCTGTTGAAATAATATAGATTGTCTAATAGTAGATTAAGCACCACAGGTTCAGAAGGTTCAACAAGGACTTTAACATTGGAGGGATGAATTTTTAGGGCGTAAATGGCCTCCTATGGATAGTTGGGCACATAGTTTGGTACACATGGAAGGGTACTCGAGGTGGAAAGGACACTCAGGATGGTAGCAAACTCTTCATAAGGGGGGTAAATCTCCACATTATTGAAACCAAACACATGGAAAATAGGGATCCCAGTAGCATGTCAAAGCCACCAATAGATGATCATCTAGTTTCCACCCTTTGAAGAAATTTTAAATTGGAATAAGGGGATAAGATGGGTAAGATGGGTTTGTCCCAGGTAGAGTAGTCATCCAGTAATACAGGAAGGCACTCAGAAAAAGGAGTCATATTGTCCCAAGTGTGATATGAACCAATGCAATTGAAGGTATAAATATGGGAGATGGATAGAAATGACAAAAGCTTAAGTGGGGAACAAATGCCAATTGAAAATTCGAATGCACTACTTATAAGTTAGCCTGTACGACTGTACATGTAGACCGCATGCCTATACATCAAGCCTAGTAACCACCTAGTGACAATGAATAGTAAAAATAGCCTTACATGCCATACACCTCTTCCTACATCATTTTAACCAAGACATGCACGCTTTCAATATAAATTTTTGTAGGTTTCAATTTACAATTTACAATCCAAGGTCATCTCAGAATTCAAAGTTTTGATATTCATCTGATATTTCAAGTAATTCAAGGGGTATGCCTTACACACGTGCACAAGGACAAAGACATAGGAAATATAATGGCCAAATATAATTTTGAAAAAAAAAAGTATGTGCATAATAAATGCTAATAACAAGTGTCTAATAATAAGCAAGATAGCCATAAAAGCATGATTAACAAGGTAATTAAAAGGAATGTTTTATCAAATATAAAAATATCTTCTTAGGAATAAATTATAAATAAAATAGTTTCTATTTGATTGAGTCAATAAATTAGGTACTGTGAATTTTTAGAGTTATTTTTGGAGAAAAATTAGGGTCATTTTGCATGAGTTTAGGTCAAAACCCATGCAAAAATGTTATTCACATAGCATTTTGCATGCATGGGAACATTTCATATGCAAAAACTTTTCAAAACTAGATTTTTATGTTTGCATGCCCTTGCACCTCTAATGTATAGCTTTGCATAGGGTAGGTACGACCATACATCAAGCCTGTATGCCTGTACATTCCCTCACACTTAAATGCCGTTGGTTTCTTTCTTTCTTTTCTCTTTCTTTCTTTCTTTCTTTCTTTTTCTTTATCTTCTTCGTCAATTTCAAGTGGAGGTCTCGATTTTTCACTCTTTTCTCACCATAAAAACAATATTTTGTGATTTCACTTCGGTACACTACTAGGTCTTCTCATTGCATGCGTTTTGAGTTCAATTTTGCTTTTTCACTAAGATTTGTTGGTTTGCCAAAAAAAGGTTTGTAAATATTCTTTCTACCTATTTCTATGATTCAAATGGGCATGAAATCATGTAAGATTGTTGATAGGAGTTGTTATGAATATGTGTAATGTGCTACTAGTGATGATTTTTAATTTCATTTTGAAAAAAAATTGAGTAACTATGTAAGGTTAAGTTAGTGCAATTTGGTTTACTTATGAAGTTTAAGTTGTTTGGTTATTATGTAAATAGTTACCTTGTGATAGTGATAGATTCATTTGGCATAAGGTTGTAGGCAGTGTGTGCATTTTGTACAGAAAAAAAACAACAAATGGATGAATATATCCATGTAAAATAGGGTATGTACATATAATAATAATAATAATAATAATAATAATAATAATAATAATAATAATAATAATAATAATAATAATAATAATAACAATAATAATAATAATACAATAGAAATAAGAAATAATGTTAGTTGGTGTATATTAGTTATTTTTTGTTATATATAGCTTAGGATGCAAATCGTATAGCAAATGTGAAACCAAAAAAAAAGGAGCATGAGTAGATAAGGATATGCATGGAAATGATAATAGAATGTAGGAATGATTTATAAGTGGTGATAAAAGCAAAAAAAAAAGAAAATAAAAGAATAGGAGAAATACAGAATAACGAGATTTATTGGCTATATGGTAAGCTATTCATTTCCCTCTTTCAAGTAAATAAGAATAATGGTGACAAATTAATTGTAACGATGTATATATGTGAATGATAATATAATGATTCTTGAGTAGCTTGATTTAGTTTGTGTATTTACATTGCTTTTATAAGAGCTTTTGTATGATTACTAGATGCCCAGTGGCAGGTTAGGAGAAATCAAATATTGTTTAGTTATTATTAGCTTCTGTGAAAGTTTTGTGCAAGATTGGGCCTAGTTTTTCTAAGTCGTTATGTTGCCAAAATTTAAGCAAAAAATGCTATAATGTCTAAACGACATCTTTAGGCAATGCATAATAACTAACTATAAGACTTTAAATCTTGTAGGACATAGATCCTCAATATCCCATTTGGATGACACCCGAACAAGGTAACCTTTGCTGAATTTTGGGAGAAACTCGTATGCTACCTAACCAGTTCATGTCTAGACACCTACTGACATAGCTGGGATTAATAAATGAGGCTGATGAACTAATAGCACAAGCAGGGTGGATGAACTTCTATGTAGGGCCATATTGAACTTATCTAGAAATGACTATACATTTCTTAGCCACATTCAGGTACTTAGGGCATTAAAGGCCAGATAATGAGAAGGGCTCATTACTTACCACATCTAGGGTTAGTCAATGTCCATGACACGTAGGCATTTTGCTCAGATATTAGGATTGCCTATAGGTGAAGGCATGATCGGCCCTGAGATCTTCTTCAGTGAAGATGTGGGTAGTTATTGCACGACCAGGGGTTCCATATGTGAGGAGGACAGCGAAGTCTACCCTACTATGATCACAATTGTTGCAATACTTGCACAAAGTCCTTTTTATTCATACTTGGGGAGGCCGAGCAATCCTGGTTTTGTTGTGGTGGCAGAGATATACATTTTATGGGGCATGATGGTAGGTAGGCAGATAGACTTGAGCCATGCTATTTTAGGACACATATATACAACCCAATGTAAGTCGGGGTGATGCTACAGTCATTGAAGGCTTGGTCACTAGATTACTCCTAGTTAAAGGTATGCTAGAGGCTTGGATAGGGCCATCTGCCAGAGAGGGTATGTATTTAGATAGAGCGGTAGTTCACAGCTAATTTGGCTAAAATTGAGACGGGGGTCTAAAATGTGGATAAGATCATGGAGAAGGCCATAGAGCACATCACGGCATTAGAGACTACCTTCTTAATTGGCAAAAAAGCTATCAAATGAGCCAAGGATGAGATGGAGAAGAGGATTGACAAGTTGGATGCCGACTTCAAGGCCCACGTGACAGGCATAATCGGATAATTGCAAGCTGTATTACTGTACAGATGACCAAGATGGTTGGTGGAGCAGGTTACATTAATGAGTTCCTGCAACCTATTACTCTTTAGCCTTCGGAACCCACACAGCCAGGCCCTTCTACCTCTCAGGCACTGAGCCTGCCATTCTATGGACACCAATCCCGTTCTCTACCAGAAGGCCCTACTGACTATGGCTTGCATTGAGGCTTTAAGATTTTAGAGAGATGATGACCTTTATACATATACTTTTATACCACACAAATTTATATACATTTATAGATTTGAATACTTTCTATAGGACGTTTATAATATTTTCTCTATTACATTTTTGATATTTGTGTTATCTTTACAGTTTGGATGTTTGTTTTGGATTTATCAAGACCATTCTTCTAAATTTACTTTGAAATTATTATTTGTTCGCCATAATTGACGTAGGTTATTTACTAGCTTATGTGAGGCATTGTGCCATAAATCAATATTACTTGTTTTTAATAGTTAAGCGTACTTTTATGATGTTCACATTATAGGACAAAAAGTGATTGATTAACAATGTGCTATATGTTATAATGTTAAGTAGGCAATGGACTTAACAATATATTTATATGCCATATTGCTAAAAAAAGTAATAAATACATATAAAGAGGAAAAATATATATAAGAGAAATAAACATGAATAATTGCCTTAATGAACCAAACAAGGGGTCACAGACCCTAATCTAACTTTTCAACAATGTAAATGCAAGATAAATAGAATTTAACTGGCTACACAACATAGACTAGTGTAGCCTCACGAGTGCTACTCATGATAGCACTCCCTCCGCTCTAGGGGGCAAGTGGTCATGCGAGTTAACATCAGATCCAAGCTACCCTAGCATTTTTGCAAAACTTTTGCAAACCAGGGTATAGCCATAGAGTGATCACTTTTAAGCCAAGGTATAGCAATAGAGTAGGATTGCCTTTAAGCCAAGGTATAGCCACATAATGGGATTGCCTTTAAGCCAAGGTATAGCCACAGAGTGGGATCGCCTCAAGGCATAGCCATAGAGTGGGATAGCCTTCAAGCCAAGGTATAGCCATAAAGTGGGATCATCTCAAGCCATAACTACAAAGTGTGATTGCCTTTAAGCCAAGGTATAGCCATAGAGTGGGATCACCTCAAGGTTTAGCCACAAAGTAGGATCGCCTTCAAGCTAAAGCATAACCATATAATGAGATCGCCTTAAGGTATAGCCACATAATAGGATTGCCTTTAAGCTAAGATATAGCCATAGAGTGGGATCACCTCAAGGTATAGCCACATAATGGGATCACCTAAAGGTATAGCCATAAAGTGGGATTGCCTTTAAGCCAAAGTATAGCAACAAAGTGGGATTGCCTCAAGGTATAGCCACATAGTGGGATCACCTTAAGGTATAGTTATAGAGTGGGATCGCCTCTTAGGTCAGGGTATAGATGTAAAAATGAAATCACCTTTGAACTAAGGGACGCACCACAAGCTGGTATCAGCCACCAACTAAGCCTTCTTAAGAAGCAAACAGGGAGATCATCTCCTCAGGTAAGTGTTTCTCTCTTTTACTTTAAACTTTTCCAATCTAGATCCCTATCTATACTAGTCTCCCCAAAGTTGGGGGCAACTGTAAGCACTGGGTCCTAAGGAAGCTTTTATCAAGTTTACCTAATGAAGAAAACTGCTCCTTTAAAGACAATGAATCGAGGATGGTGAATCCTTTTCTTCTTGAACTTATTCTTTGGCAAATGTTTTGTACTTGATTTAAGTAGCTGAGTGACATAAAGGATTAAATGATGAGAAATACCGTTGATCGGGGGCTTAAACTTGAGTTAGGCAGGCTTACAAGCTTTGCACACCTGTGCATATAGGCTCATTCACCGCTATACATAAGGAAAATGTCATCATTTAACCTAATGTCAGGATTTTTCTATTTTTGGCAATGTATGGCCTAGCAAAGAGTAGGTATTGCTGTGCATCACAAGAATCTTGCCTTTTTAGGCAAGTTATCCTAGGCACTTAAGATGCACACCTATACACTCCTACTGGTACGGCCGTACACTCTAAAAGTATAGGAATTCCTAGAGAGTAAGTGGGCAAATGGCTTACTTTTTAAGTGTACACCCGTGTATAGCTTTATGCACACTCGCACACTCATCAATATATAAAACCTTGCCAAACACTTTTAAAGAGGTTAGCAAATCTGAGGTTAGAAAAACTTTGGTTTTAAAAGAAAGCTTTCATAGAAAGTTTCAAAAAATTCTCAAGAATAGAAAGTGGTTTTTTGCATTTAGCTTTTCATGTTTTTCAACTGCGTTTGACTATTTCAACACCATAAAGGATCCTCGAATTCAATATTCGATAGTCTAATTGAGTAAGTACACTGAAGGTAATATAAAAAGCCTTTCTCGTTATTTTCGAAATTATCATAAGTATTGTTATTATCCTTATTTATAGCTTTTATTATATATTAATCTCTGCTAGATTTAGGTTGTGAACCCATTTTTAAAGGTATATTGCCGTGTGATAGAAGTTATTAGACTATCTTCCTTAAATTTTGTTTTGTCCATTTTAAAGTTAGATTTCTTAATGTAAATTTTGGTTTAAAAACCTTTCTTTTGTATTTAGTTTTTCTCTTCCTTTTTGCTCCCTTTTGGATCTATTATCGACAAGGACTTTATTTTAAAAATAAAAAAGAAAACTCACTGTTATCAAGTTGATACGATCATGTATCATTTGACACACAAGTGCGCGTTATGTGATGCATGCCTAAAATATGTTTTCTTACTTTTTAAGGTAAAAGAGTCAATCGTATGTCATCAAACGCACTCTTATGCATTTTTTGACGTATGCACGGGATCCTTACCTTTTTCCTTTTATTTACTTTAGCTAGTTTTTATGTATGTTCTCTTTTCATTTTTTTTATTATCACTATTATTTTCATTACAATTGTTATTGTTATTATCATTATTCCTGTAGAATAACCCCTTTTGTGGATACAACTGGGCAAGCGCTACAGGTAAGTCCATAATCCTCTCTGTTTATTATAAAAGGATTTTTTGACCACAAATGAAAAAAGTCATAAAAATATTTATAGTAATTAAATGGGGTATTTCATTAATAAAATTGGACCAATGTCCATATTTTGGCCTGGGAAATTCACATATTAAAATTAACTTTCAATAATGTAAATGATTTTGTATATAATTAAATGACATGGGATGTTTCTTAAATAAAACTTGGACTGGTAAGTCTTTGTCTTCAAACGCTCGTAATAAAATGCTTCTTCAATAAACCACATGTAAGGACCAAAGTTCTCGTCAATAAGGTCACAATGAATTGTCCAATTTATGGATGTCTTTATTCCTTTGTTTTGGGGCATGATTTACTGTTTTCTTACATAATTTGGTATGCCTTTAATTATTTTATATTTGCTATAATCTTACATAAAAGAAAAGGGATAACACAATTAACTTGAAAGTTGTTATGTCACATTTATCAAAGGTAAAAATAAGAGCAGCGTTTCTAAACCTCTCTAGGTTTTTTGGCCTCATGAGGTAGAACTCCCTTCTTTCCCAATGTTTTATTGGGTGGTGACTCCTTACATTAGTCTTGTTGTGTCCAACTAGATGCCTCCTAGTTATCAATCATTAGCAATGAGATAGGGACATCTAGGTATGTCATATCATTCCTTTCAAGGCCTGGGTATGGAACCTTAACCTGGTCGAACCCTAAAAGTAGGGTTGACCTACTAAAGGTCAAAGGTTTCCTTACTCGAGCTCAATGATCCCTTGGTTCCAAGGGTGAAATCAATTGTTAGTCCAGAAGAACGGGCATCACACTTAACAAAATGCAATAATTAGGCAACAAAAACATTAGATTTAGCTTCATTTGAAATTTGGACATTTCAACCTCTAATTCAACACCTTAACATCTAATTCAACCTCTAATTCAACACCTTAACATCTAATTGAACCTCTAATTCAACACCTTAACCTTTAATTGACTTGACAAAAACACAGTGAACCTAAGGAAACATTAAGAGTGCAAATTGACCTAATTAAGATATCTAGAAATTAAACCTTATACTCATAACCATCTTTCAAAATTTTCGTTGTCATTGTTCCAAATTCATTACTTACAATGACTTCATATAGTCCAAGCCACCTTGACTTCAATTTTCTTGGAAATAGCTGCAGCCTACTGTTATACATCAACATTAACATTCTTGGAACAAATTCTTTCTAGTCTAACTTCTTCTCATGCCAATGCTTTGTTTTCTCCTTGTATGTAGCAACGTTATCATATGACTAAAGTCAAAAGTCACCAAGTTCATTAAGCTGCAAAAGTCTCTTCTCACCTGCACTTCTCATATTAAAATTAAGAAACTTGATAGCCTAATATGTAGGGGTGAGCATAGACTGGTTTTACTGGTCTATGAGCAAAAATATTACCAGTCCATTAACATCGATTTTTTAAAGTCACTAACCATTAACTAGTCTATTACATTCGGTTAACAGGTCCATTGATTTCGATTTTTTGGTTTGGTTAATTAATATTTTTCAGCTAACCATTAACATTTATAACATAAAATTATTAAAAAAATTAGACAAAGTTCAATTCAATTTCAAATGTGCAAAATAATTCAAAATAAAAATCACAAAACAAACATAATTTACTAACCAAAATTTATATTTTATAAATTAATAGCAAATATTATAAAATAGATTTGATATTTGTTAGAAATTAATATGCTTGATTTTAAGTAAAATAAAATTTTGGATAATATTAATTATTATAATATAAACTCTAAAATATAAGAAAATGTAATTAAATGTTATTATTTAGTAAAATATGAACACCATTATATGATAAAAAGCAACATATATAAAAGTTAATCGGTTAACCAGTACTTAAAAACCTAAATTGTAACCAAAAATCAAAAATGTAAAAATTAAAAATAGTAACCAAGTCCAGTGGATCAGTTAACTATAAAAATTAGTTCAATTTCAGATCATTTTTATGGTTAACCATATTTTCAGTTGTTTTACTCACTGCTACAAATATGCTTTATGTTCAAGTTCGACCAACAAATGACATGCCTTCCTAAAAACAAGTCTAAATGGTGACATGCCAATAGGGTTCTTAAAAGCAATTTTATAGGCCTATAGAGCCTCATCTAACTTTTTGACTAATCCTTCCCAAAATTATTAATAGTCTTTTTTAAGGATTTACCCTAATTCCCTATTCGACACCTCGAATTGTCCATTAGCTTGGGGATGGTACGATGTTGTGATCTTATGTTTTACACCATACTTTTTAGGTAGTTTTTTAAATTGATGGTTGACATAATGCTTGCCGCCATCACTAATGATAGCCCTTGGTGCCCTAAATCGAGTAAAAATAGTCTTCGTAAGGAATTCTAGTACTACTTATGCATCATAAGTCCTAGTAGCTATGGGTTATGCTTATTTGCTAACATAATCAACAGCTACTAGTACATATTCATATTCAAAAGAGTTTGGAAATGGCTCCATAAAATCAATTCTCCAAACATTAAAAATTTTTATCTTTAAAACATTATTCAATGGTATTTCATCACATTTAAAGATATTAGCAACATGGTGACATCTATCACAAGTAGCTATAAAAGATTTAGCAACATTAAATAGAAAAGCCTAAAAGAAACCTAATTGTAGAACCTTTGTTACCATATGATTTGGTCCATTATGACCTCTAACCTCTCCTCCATGGCACGACTTCATGATATTGAATTGTTCCTCCTTAGGAATACATCATCTCAACACTTGATCTGGACATAACTTGAACAAATATGGATCATTTCATAAATAATGTCTCACATCCGATTTCAGTTTCTTCTTTTGCTTCCATGTATACTCTTTTGGAAGATAATCGCCTGTAAGATAATTAGCTATGTTATCATACTAAGGAAAAGAAGTAACAATAGCAAATATGGCACAAATTCGCTCAACGAGAAATAGGGCAAGAATTTCTCCCTTTTTAATATGTTCACAATCTAATCTTGATAGGTGACCAATTATATTTTGATATGATATACAAATCTTATCCATATGAATAATTTTTTTATTATTTAAATTTGACTCGATCAGTATATAAAGCAACTCATGTTACCTTAAAATTTTTTTTTATCAAATTAAGGATTAATCCATAATAATTTATAGTATAAAATTTTATTTTATTTTATTTCTAACTTAAATTTTTTTATTATTAGCATGGATAACAATTTTTTCTATTTTAAATAATAATAGATTTATTATTATTTTTAAACAACTAAAATTTAATAAATACTTACATTTTTATATAGAATTGCAGTTAGACATTAGTTTGTATAGTCAACATTTATTCGATTCGAAAGTTGGTTATGCTTAGAAAATATTTTAGGCACTTTACGGTTTTTTATCGATTAGTCTCATTGATAAATAAATTTTATTCTAAAATTTTTATCTTTTAATAAATATTTTATTATTATTACTTATTTTATTATTATGATTAGTATTATGATGATTATTTTTATATTCCTTATACATATTACATTATCATTTATATTTATTATCATTATTGTCATATAATTTTCGGTATTTAATAATTATTTTTGTTTATCGACTATGTATTTATTTTTATTAAGTTTCTAACTATTTATTTCCTTTTGTTTTTTCGATTTAATAAACCCATACACATACGTGCATGTTCCGACGAATGGAGATTTGGGGGCTAGGATGCATATGTTATAGCAATTCCTTCTGTACTTCATTTTTTAGCTTTTAGTTTCAATTTTATTTCTTTTGGGCTTTATTTTCTAATAATAAAAAAATCTTCTATTCGTTAACTTAAAATTTCACTTAATGATTTTTACAAATAAATATGGGATTTTCTTAATAAATGCATCAATGTCCGGTTTTCCTCCCAAAATGACATGTAAAAGAAAAGTTTTTTTTAATCAAAATGAGATCATTCATCCCCTTGTTTTCTAAAACCTGCTCAAGAACTCTTCATTTTCTTTATAAATATGCATAAAAAAACCAATGTTCCCACCTTAATGAATTTCCCGTTTTATGTATGTTTAATTTTCTATTTTTGGACAATTTTATTTATGTATTTTATAGATTTTTATACGTGATTCTTATAAGCATTTATTTATTTATTTTATGTAAATCTTGTAAAAAGGGAGATAGAGAATTAATCTTTAAAAACTCTTTTATATAATCATTAACAAAGGTATAAGTAAGAGTGAAGTTCCGAACCATCTTTGGTTTAGACTTCATGAAGTTAGACTTACTTTCCCAACGTATTGTTGAGTGGCAAATCCACAATACCTACCTCATGTGCTCAAATAGATGCCTTCGTAGGTTGATCATTAACAATAAAATAGAGGTGCCCTGAGATGCCATTTCATGCCTTCTTGAGGCTCAAGGCTTGGCAAATTAGGTTAAATCCTTGTTTATTGTGAAACAACCAATCTTCACGAGTTTTATGAGCCTTCAACCAATCTCGGACCCTAAAAGCTAGCCTTCAAGAATAAGTTGGACACCGTTGTGAGGCTGAAGGGGTTCGGCATGCATCACATCACTATCATTAGTCATATGATTCTTGATATTGATTTTTACTAATCAACGAAAAAGCTTTAGGTTGGATTGTAAATGAACCTTGGGAATTTTAATGTTTGTTTATAGATAAATTATTATAAATAAATTATATTATGCTTTAGTGCAACAATATGGATAAAAAGATAGAAATGAATATATTATGTGAATTTAATTCTGTTTATAGAATAAATAATATGGTATATATGATATGTCAGTAAAGCATATAGATGCATGGATAATTCCAAGTATATTCAAGTAAAAGTGATTTCATGAACAACATACAATATATATATATATATATATATATATATATATAGAGAGAGAGAGAGAGAGAGAGAGAGAGAGAGAGAGAGAGAGAGAATGTAGTTGACTAGCCATAGGGACACAAATATATACATTGCAATAACGAGTCATGGCAACCTGCAACAAGTGGACCAATAGCAGATCCATACCGATAGAATGAGATAATGTTGTTGATAAATAAAAACATATAGAGCAGTTCAGATATGGACCTTTGGGGTCCAAGTCCTGCACATCCAATTCTTCTTTATGGTTTCTGTTGGGAAAAATTGGGGCCAATTATAAATGAAAATAAGAACTCTAAGTAAAATAAAAGAATTTTTGAATTTTTTATATTTGAATTTTAATTGATTAATTAATTCACCAAGTCATTGAGAGCAATAAATGTCATAAGTAAATTTGATAGTCACCATTAAACTTTTAGCTTAACGGTTGGTTATTTTCGCACGTAGGTAAAAAAAAAGAGTGTTCTTGAGATTAGAAGAATAATCCAATGTAGCTATTGATATCTAGAATCATATTGAATTTTAGGCGTAAGGGTCTTCTGTTTTCTAGTTTAAAATTTCTACTTGGATTTGGCATGCACACTCAACAGACAATTTTAAAGTATTATTGTAAAATAAACTTTGTATCAAATAGTTGTAATAAGTCATTAGTTTATGATGTTTTAATATCGTTTATGTAGAAGATCTACATATATAGTATATATATCTAATTTATAATACATAATTCTGTGAACTATTATCCAAAAGGTTGCCTACTTTGCAAGTGACTAAAAGGGATGGCCATGGTCTCTTTTTGAAGAATTCTTTCTACATAATATTATTCTTGAAATAGCAGCCACCTGTCCTCCTTACTCTCAAGTGTCTGAAGATTCAATTTTTTGGGACATCTCCCCTACTGGAGAGTTCACCATAAAAACGGCTTACTATTCTTTGAGAGACAGCAATGCTGATGTGGAAGATCAGTTATGGAACTACATTTGGAAATTGAGAGTTACTCAAAGAATTAAAAACTTTCTCTGGCTCTCTCTTAACAATGGTTTGAGTGTAGTGTGGTCCCATATCCTCATATAGACTTTATCAAACTTAACTCAGATGCATCGTCCATCTTCCATGGAGGAATTGCAACTTATGGGGGCCTTCTCAGGAACCATTGGGGAAATTGGTGCACGGGCTATGTGGTTAAACTTGGAATTTGCTCCATTCTCCTTACTGAGCTCTAGGGTATTCTTTATGGTCTCAAAAGAGCCAAGGAAGAGGGGTATCATAATATAGTGGTTGAATGTGACAATAAAGTTGCTGTTGACATGATCTGTGGGAACTGTGCTATTAATTCTTCTTGCAACACGCTTGTGAATTACATTCAAAATGCCTTGAAGTAGTTTACCAACATTTCGATTAATCGTATTGATAGAGAGACTAGCTTTGCAGCGAACTTTTTGTCACATCTTGCTTATGGCTTCTCACCTGGATATCATGTTTTAACCTTGATCCCCTCATGATTTAGATAACTGGCTGTATCATGACTCTGTTGGAGTCGCTTATATCCGTTAGGTGTTCTTTGTGAACCTTGCTCACCCTCTTGTACCAATATATATATATATATATATATATATATATATATATATATATGTATATATACACACTAATTGGACACCAACTACCACATTTAAATATAATAAGTTTGACTTTCTTTGTATTTTGTAACCATTGGCTCTTGTATATATAATATATAGGTACAGGTCTCTCTCTTGCAACAATAATATTATAAAAAGCCAAATTATCTTGTAATCTACATTATATATGTATTGCTATGTGTTATTTGCTAAAAGTTTAGAGTTTAACATGCTACATTTGATTTTTGATAAAATTTGAAATATTGTTTTGGATTAAAATGATTTTTTATAAAAAAAGCTCATATAGTTTGAGGTGTTTTTTATAATTTTTTTTATTATTTTCTAATAACTAGACATAAATCAAGTGATTTTTTATGCAATTAATCTGACATGTCATTTTCTTGACTATGAGTCATTATATCAGCATCTATTGCGGTACTAGCATTAATTTAATGGTGATTTGGCATTCCACGTGGCATATTCCGGTTGGATATTATTTTGAAGTAGCAGTTCAACGTGTTACCGTCAAAATCAATGGTTAAAATCCAGCCAAAGTAATATCATACAAATTAAAAAAAACATTCAATTATATTTCTGTACAAAAATTTTTTTTGATCAACAAATATATATTTTGGGTATATATCTCATGACCGTTGATGTAATGAATCTCCAATAAGTTATTTTTTGAGGAATTTCTAAAGCTGATGAAATTAATCATTTTTTGAATGGGCTTTTTGCGTCCTCTAAACATTATAAATACCAGGCAAAATCTCAACATATCTCATCCATCTATCCAAAGGTGCATTGAGCTTGTTAGGCACCACACCTCACTTTCCACATATATGCATAATATTTTTCTTTTATTATCTATTATCCGTTTTAGCATTCTCCTCTCCACTATGTTAGACTACGTTCACATGCCATTTTTGTTACATACAGATTCATGCAAAGTTACTATCAATTTTATTCTTCATTTATGCATTAAGTGCGAAAATTCAAGGAATTTAATATAATTTATAATTGTTCTTTTTGCTGATGTATTAAGTTTAAAGGTGAGGACATAATGAAAGCAAAGCTGATGTTATGGATTTTCATGATAGCTAGCATTTGGTGGGCTTGCAAGTCTTTGCCAAGCTCTCAATTTTTAAGAACAGTTGTTGATTATGGAGCTCCGACGCCGTCGCGAATTTGCGGTCCAAATGGACACTGTGCAGAAGTAACAGATGGGCTGTACTATGATGGAAACCCCATAACATTACAGCCCTGTAAATCAAACTCAGACGACGTGAATCAACTCTGGACATATCTCAGTGATGGCACAATTCTATCCAATCGTATGTGCTTAACTGCTGCTGGATATTCTCAGAGCAACAACGTAACAATATATGACAGCCATACTGTTGCAATAGGAAGAACCATTTGGGAAATAGAAGATAATGGGCTCATTGTTAATGTAAAGAGTGGATTAGTCCTAAAGGCAATTACGGCAGCTGTTGGCACACATCTCACTCTGGAGGCTAACATACATTCCTCTTTCCAAACATGG
Organism: Excoecaria agallocha; assembly: GCA_037975025.1. Classification (NCBI taxonomy): domain Eukaryota; kingdom Viridiplantae; phylum Streptophyta; class Magnoliopsida; order Malpighiales; family Euphorbiaceae; genus Excoecaria; species Excoecaria agallocha. The sequence continues at coordinate 797,839 of JBBPFJ010000032.1, read as the reverse complement.
CGTGTAGAGGCCAACACAGAGCCTGTTAGGGCAAGTATCATTGGGTATCTGGATCTCTGCTTGCAAGAAACAGACAACTCTGTGTGGATGGCAAAGTGTGAAAATCACACGGTGGAACAACAATGGCTTATTTATCCAGATAAAACCATACGGCCTCAGCAGAACCCGAGTGGTTGCCTTAGCTATGAGAATATGAACTATGATGATCTTATACTGCAACAGTTGGGATTTTAAGATGTGGGTTAGGGCCATCTAGCCAACGATGGTTGTTCACCAAGGACAATACGATTTTGAATGAGAGAACTAACTTAGTTTCTGGATGTCAGACGGGCTAATCCAAAACTCAAGGATGTCATAGTTTGTCGTTTTAAAGGGGTCGCTAATCAGAAGTGGAAATTATTACCTTGTATCCAACCAAATAATGGAGTTAAAATCTTTAAAATGTGTGGTGGAAAAATGATATGGAAATCCGAAATAAGGAATTGTTGTTATTCCATTGTTTATGTATTTTTTTTCATGACTTTTCAGTATTTGGCCTAATTTTTTAAATTAATAAAACTGATTAATTTAAAATCGGATATTTTCGGATTCAGAGGGCTTTTCTATACACTTATCATTTATGTATTTGTAATGGTTGAATTAATAATCAGGGTGTTAAAAATGTTTTTTAATAAAAAATTGCAGCTTGTGGTCCACATGTATGTTCAATGCATTTATGATAAAAAATAATAATAAAAGAGTTTTAATTTTATTTATATGGATGGAATTAATGATTCTTATTTTGATTGGAAAATTAATCTAAATTAGTAACCCATAGGCATCCATATGCATATGTATGTAGTTACATATGTTTATTAAAATTTTCACGTGCGAAACAAAAATTCTAAATTAATTATATTTCAAATGTTAATTATACTATGGTTCGTCGTGGATTTCTTCGACGTGCGACAATCAACGCAGAACTTGAGAAAAATGAAGCTTCAGAAATCAATACAACAGAAAAATACCTTTTAATGACGGACAATAGCCAAAAAAGAAAATTTCCGTTGCTAATAATCATTAGCGACTGAACGATGCTACTCCAGTAGTCGCCAAAAAGTAGCAACTAAAGTAAGTCATCACTACACTAGGAGCAGTTTTGTGCTGATGATATAGCTTCCGTCGCCAATTGTTATAACAAAATTGCTGTGATTGTAGATTTTGGAAGTTAGCAATGACAGCTTCCGTCAGCCATGTTGTTGCTAAATTTTAATGAAGATTTATTTATTGATATTTATAAATTGAACGGAAATAATTGGGACGAGTAATGCTGTCTTAAATTTTTATTTTTTTTACACTAATAAAATTTTATAATTTAGCCACAAAATATGTAGTAGCGGTGGTGTTGCTATAACATTTTTTATTTGTTTCCATAAATCCTCATCCTGTATAAAATTCAAAATTCCCATATTTCAAGCCTTGCAATCCAAATGTATAACAAACACACAACTTTGCCAAATTCTGTGCACATAGTATAAATCTTTTTTAACAAAAAAATAATAATAATAATAATAATAAGAAAACACAAAAACCACAATAAGAAAATAAAAGCTGTGATACATTTAAGAAGGCATGTTTAAAATCACAAATAACAAATTAGTGAGTCAAAAAGAACCTCGTTTTTTTTATAATTACATTGTATATGCTTTAACTACAATGATATAATTTTCATTTTCAGTTGCTTTTAACAGTGGCCAAAAGCATGACTTATCTGTGTGTATCATTATGAACAAGCATTGACTTCCATTTGAAACCAAACTCCTGCATGTTCACCATGTAAATGCACGGTAAAAGCATATAGCTAAGAAACTAATGAAGTTAAGAACTTTTAGATCAAGTAACATTATAATAAAATGAATGCACTTACAAGGATGTTACACTTCCTGTTCCGCAAGTGATACAGACCATCTCAAGTGATATCCAAGGCAAAAAATCAAGTGATATCCAAGCCGTTGCACATCAATTCACATAACTTAGCACTTGCTAGTCCATATTGTTAATTACATCCAAAACAATCAAAATTCAACTACTTCCTATATAAGATGTAGATTGTTGATAAAAATTAAAAAGGAGGGAATAACTAAAGCAACACTTTTCTTATAATAGTTCGTTTCTTGTTAAAAATTAAAGCAAGATCAGCAACCTGGAACAAGCCATGTGGGAATATACACGAAAGAAACAAGTTCTTTTTCCAACTGCCCTTGAGAGCATTTATCCATCACCTACTACTAACGCAATTCTGTCCAGTTTCATATTGCTTGAATAGCTACTTTTGCTTACTACCGTGGATAAGTCTTCTCAAATGTTCTTCCTACACTAAATAAATAAAAGAAAAAAAAAGAAAGTAAGTGTTTAAACCAATACTTAGGGGCCGTTAAAAAATGTGAGAAATAATAACAACAAAACCAACAATATTTAAACGTAACAATAATACAAATAGCTAGGGTTTCCTTGAAAGTTAATGCTCTGGCCCTTGAATTTGTACCAAGATCTCATACTTGTTTTACCAATTCTACTACCTAGACCCAAATGCCGAATTTCAATCTCCCCACTGTCGGATCTGATTGGCTCTTTAAAGGGAGTGGATCTGATTGGTTCTTTATGGGAGAAAAAGAGCCTCTTGACTAATCCTACCTCATCTTGCTTTGCCCAACTCCCCTAACATGTTCCTCTTTGTGCTCTTTTTCCCTTTTTTCACTAACAAAAACAATCCAACTTGGACTAATATTCTTGGACAATCAAGAGCGCCTAATTTTTCCTTGTACTACTGTTCTCATAACACAAACGCTAAGTAGATCAATTTTTTGTTGTTCAATTTTGATAGAGAAATCAGCTAATTTGAAGAAAGAACCGAAGAGAAAATTACCTACCTATAGGCTACCCTATCCTTTAAACTAGCTTACCTTACTTGACCGGACCTATCCCTAAACCCTAGACCTGCCTCAGGCTGCCTTACTAAACCTTAGGCTCTACCCTATGGCCCTGGGCCTAGCCCGCTACCCTAAGCCCTACCCCTCTAAAGCCCTACACTATCTACCTAGCCTACCCTAAACTCTCAACCCTAGACCAAGGCCAGAATGAGCCCTACTTTGCCCATCCATTTAGGCCAAAAGGTCCGACTTGAGCCCCCCAACACCCCTCCCTACCCCCTACTCCAAACCAAGGCCTTCTGGCCCAAGCCTCCTACCAAATCTACCGCCCTCTTGAGCCTTTTGGCTCGATCAACTAAAGCCAACCCCTGACCAAACTAGGCCTCCTAGCCTGACTCGAACCCCACTCAACCCAACCCTTGCACATATTAGGCCTCGAACCCCCTAACCTTGGAATTGCCATCCAGATCATTAGACAATGATTTAGTAGGATGAAGTACAAGATTGTCCAGAGGTGCAGTAGATGAGTTATAAGAATAGTAAAATCAAGGTTAGAGGACCTAGAACAAGATGGATCAAGTGTTATTGTCATTGACTTTGACTTTTTTGCGTGAGAATTGTCATTTTTTGGGTTTCAAAAAGTCTATTTAAATGTTTATTTATACAAAAAAAAAAGTCTCTATTTAACTCTATAATTAAATATATTTCAAAATATGAAAGAAAGAAAATTAATATCTAAGGTTAATTATAAATTAAGGTCTATATTGTAGGATATTTTTCAATATCAAATCTAATATTTGAAATTTTGCAATGTTAGTCTCCAACTTTCAATCCCTTTTTAAATAAAAGATTTCGTCCAAATTTTCGTTAATTATTCTGAGTTTGTAAAAAAGTGGAACCCATTAGAGTTTATTTTAATAAATAAATGCCATGTCAGACCTTCCTCTTCTTCCTCCTATTCTTCTTCTTCTTCCATTAATTTCTATCTCAACTCGATTTTTTTTCTCTATCTCCGTTCTACCAATTTTACCCTCCCTACATAACCCGTTAATCAACGTATTACAGGTTACAATGGTAGGCTGAATACCAATTTTGAGAATTCTTACCAAAACAGAGAGTCCCAAATGCAGAAATTAACATATATATATATAACTCCAGAAATCATAGTTTTGGTGGAGGTTGTGAAGGTGGCTTTGAGTAGAGTTAGTTAGTGTCAAGTGAGAAGGATAAAATAATCAAAGGTGCTGGTTGTGCAAAAAAGACTTAAAATCGAAAGCCAACTACAACTGCAAGTTAGTAGCCATGGAAAAGGCAAGAAGGATGGCCAAGATTGTAACACCTATACCATACAGACCTAACGGAACAATGCAAAATGTTGAATTTTTTTTTAAACCGCTTAACCTTTTATTTGTATTCTTAGTCCATATATATAAAACTTTTAAGTTATATTGCTGCAGACCTATAACTGTCCAAGGTTACTATTTATTTTACAAAAATTTGGCAATATAACGGCTATAAATCTAACTAGCCACCTGAAATACAGACAATTTTCACAGCCTCTCAGAGTCACAATAATTCAATAAACACATAAAAACAATCCATTCCATATATTTTAAGTCCAAACATATCAATCCACGTCTATCTCATTCTAACTCAATATTCACATATAATTTAATACAATCCTGATAAACATCTTTTTTACTACAAAATTCATCATTTATAAATATATACATGCCATACTAGTACAAAATTTGTTATCTTATAACAAAACTTTTTCCTTTTTGTGTACTATTACTCTTGCTTTTCGGTACTTGCACGCAGTAAATTCTACGCGCTGAGCATTTAATATGCTCAGTGTTGACTAATAATCATATTATTTTCCTTCACAACATTATTCTAATTAAATTAATCATCTTATAATGTAATTACAAATAAGCAAGTATTATACATTTTCATCTCAAAAACATTATTATTCTATTGTTAACAATTCCTTTTTACTTAATACCAAAACTTTAATTAGTTTTCAATTTAGTCCCTAACATTTCATTTATTTTCAAAATTGCCCTTTTATTCAATATTTACAAAATTGCTATTGTATTACTTTATTTTCATTTTTAACTCATAACTTTACACACAAATCACCAATTACTCCTTACTTTAATATTTTTATGTAAAATTATACTTTTGGTCCCTATGTCCTATAAACCTCATTTTTTTCACTGTTGGGACACCAAATTACCATTTTACCCTTTATGGTCTTTTCTTAATCATATTTACTCATTAAATACCAGTTTTAGTAAATTTACCATTTTTCCCCTAAACTTTTTATTTCCTTTCAATTTGGTCCTTTTTCACATTAAACTTCATTTTTGTCTTTCTTTTCACACTTTTAACTTATTCTTAATATAATGTCCCTAGTACAATCTCGACAGAAACACTCAGACCGGATATACGGGATGCAAATCCTACATAGCCACAAACAGACTGAGAAATGACTTCGAAGGATCATTTTTCATATAACAGATACCAGAATAGGCAGATATTATGGAGATCAAAGATCTTACCATAGCAAAGCAAGTCGCCATGACTTGCACCGTGGTACAGATATCCCTATGGCCAGCTAATTATATTTCGAGCAAGATTTTACTGCCAGGCTATTTCTAAGGGCATAATTTCATTAAATTCAATTCATTATTCAAAATTTTTTCATACTTTTCATTACTATTTTATTTAATTCATTTGTCAGTCAAACTTTTCAACCTTTATACACAGTCTGTGAATTATTTTACCATAATTCACTATTTTTTAATCAAATTATGCAATAACTCACATTAGTTCAACATTTTCATTTATTACAAAACAAAAATCATCTCAATAATATTCGCTGAATTTCCATAAATTCTACAAAAATTCATGGATATGTTATTTCATCTCTATCATCATTTTAAGGTTTAATTCCATCAAAATATACAAAATAAATACTAATTCTCCTTAGGGAAGCATTCGGCCAACATGGAAAGTCCATCATATTATTATCTAAAAATTTATTTAAACATTCTACTAGGCTTATTTAAGGTCTAATTGCATTATTCTAACCTCAATTTCATTTAAACACCATTTAATCAATTTTTTCCTAAGTTACATAAAGGGAAGTCATTAAAAATTAAGGGAAATAATAGGATTTATTAGTCACTAACCTTTTTCAAAAGCTTTAGGCCTCTAAAGGCTCATTTTCCTTCCCTTTGACCTTGGATGGTTGTCCCTCACTTGGAGAACCTGCCATGGCCACATACTTTAACAATTAAATACCATACTTATTGATCTCAAAAGCTTAAATTGACCACATAATTGAACTTTAGGCACCTAAAAATACTTGTAGGTACCTTAAAACAAAATTAAAATCATGAATTTCACTTATCTCTCTTTGAAATCTAAAGCTTCGTCACTTAATTCTCTTGCTTTCCTTCCTCAAATCAAAGGATAAAGGTTTAAATAATAATCTAGAGAGGTAGAAATAATTTTCTTATGCTTGGTTTAGTGAATAATTTAGGCTAAGATGGAAGAAATTTAAGAAAGAAAAGGTGAAAGAGAATTCGGCCAAGAAGAGGGAGAAGAAGGGAGTGAAAAATTTTAGCGTTCCACAGATTTTCTACCCTTTTATAGTTGGTTTTTATGGGCTTTGGCTTGGGCCCATTAGTGGATTTAATCCAAATTAACCAAAGCCTATTAATAACCCATTAAATAACTTTAATTAATTTCTCCCACTTTCCAACTTCAATTCACTCCAATTTTGATTCCATCACTCTTATCACATCAAAAATAGGTTGTATCCAAAATTTTAGCCCAATCGAAATCTGTTATTGGTCCAATTCAATCGAATCGATCTGATTCAATAACTACCGCTATCACCGAAAAATTCATTCTTTTATACCAAAATATTCAACATGAAATTTCATTAAGATCTGTAAAATCAAGCAAATTTTGGTGTTTATTTACTATTTTTAAAAATTCAATTAGAGTCGAGTCAACCCTTCCTACAAAGAAAATTGACTTGCTAGTTTTTTCATATTTTTGACTTTTGGAGGTCCATTTGACCTCGGTTCCATTTCAAATTTCAACCCCGAACTCACCATGACCAATAGTTTTTTATGGTCAGATAAAATATTTTTCACTTTCGGGTACGATTTTTAGCCCGAAATTACTATTCACCATCGAAAATTACTGTTCATAACTGATCCGGTGTTGAGGCCATTACAATTCTCCCCTACTAAAAGAAATTTCATCCTTGAAATTTACCTATATTGAAGAGTAGAAAGTACTACTGTCTCATGGTCGCCTTTGGCTTCCATGTAGCTTCTTCCACATTGTGATGGTGTCACAGTACCTTCACTAGTGGAACCTGCTTATTCCTAAGTTGGTGATGCGGAACCCCAAGGCTAAAGAACCTGAAATCCCTTGAACATACACTTTGATGACAAAGCTAAACTAGATAAAATCCCTTCTTATTGAACCCCCAAACAACAAGTGAATGGAAACATAAGTAATTGGGAAAATAAGAATAGAAAATGCTACAATCAAAATAATTGATAAGTTGATCTAATTCTTAATGCAATAGAAAAGAAAGAACAAGATTTCTTGAAGAGAAATCTCTCAACTCGTTTTTATTCTTCAACCTCCCTTTTACATGGCTTAAATAGAGTATTTATACTCTTAACTAGCCCTAAACCCAAGAGGAATGGGTATACATAAGCCTAATAGGTTTAAAAGACTGCATCTTACTTAAAATAGGCTAAAACAACAACTTAAAATCCAAATAAAGTAAAGTGATGAATTGGGCTTATTTTAGATAGGCCCAAATGTCTTACTTAAGAAAATAAGCCTTAATTAAGCTACTTAAATCACATGACTGTTTAATGAAGTCACATGTCTCACTTAAATAAAAGCTCAATTGTGTTAAATAGGCCCAAACTAATTAACTGTGAACACAAAAGCCCTATTACATAAATATCACATGTTATGTGTTGGATTTTAACGGTTACATGCATCACATACATGAGCGAAATTTTAAAATTTTTAACCATTAGATCCGATCTTGCCATGAATACACAATATAACTATATAAGAATAAGAAAAATCACCTTTAATTTTTGTTGAACAGTTGATTTTACTTCGCACCAGGTTGTCGCAAACCACAGTGTCCAAAATCGAACACCTTCAATGAGTAATCCACACTAGAGAGAGATAAATTGAACCAACAAATTGGTATTTAACTAGGGCTGGCCGAAATTCCAAGAAGCTAGCTTGGAGTTGGCGCAAAAGGAGAGAGAGATTAGAGAAAAAGACTTTCTTTTTGTTTTAATCACTTAACCCTAATTCCTCATTAGTTGGCCTTTTATAATTAGGTTAAAATTCCAACTTCTAATGAGATTGGGCTCTTTAAAATTGTTGGAGAATTATTAATTGGGCCTCTGGAATTAATTATAATTATTTGGGCTTAATTAAATCCAATTTAAACCTTTTTCATAAAAGACTATGCATAAAACCCACAAACTAGGCCCTTTGTGCAACTAATTGGATTTAAATATCCAAATGGATTTCAAATCCAACCAAATTAAATATGTGAGTTCCATAACACTTATGTAATATATATAAATTAATTTGGTGCATGAAATAGGCCATTAAGGCCTTCTGTTCTGGACTTGGCGTGTGGTCCTTACAGAAGGGCTTTCGCCAACTGCTTCATTCCTCTAGCCCTTAATAATTCTTCCAATGGACTTATTAATTATTATACCAGTTTTATAACACTTATAGTAGTCCTATAACACTTATAAGATAATAATAATTAATCATGAAATACATTACTTCAATTAGGTCCAATTTACAGAACATTTCTCAAAAGTTTCGCAGACAATTTTATTTGATCATAATTAATCAAATCTTTAATTAATTATTATCATATTCACTTCTTTACCTTCATAATAATATCAAATATTATTATCCTTTTTATTTTACCATTTTACCCTTTTCTCTATATGTGTGTGACCTATTGGGTTGCTGTCCATGTTGGCAGTCTAATATGTAATTGTGAGTTCTATTCAAAACTCATATGATTTAAACTCCTTTAAATCATTTTATCAATCTCTATTGATATTTTGATACATCATTATACAAGTCATGATTGGCCTCTAGCTAGGCATCATGACTACCCAAATGTCAGGAAAGTTATGTGGTTTGACTGTACCCTTCCATAGAAACAGTTACCGTGCAATTACTCCTTTGACCACTCTTATCTCAATTAGATTCTGAGTATGGATTTCTGTCAACTCATATAAATCTAATTATGTATGTTCTATTAATTTAACCATTGTTCCCAAAATTCCCTCTATGGATCTCTATCCATCTTGGCATTTTACTCTGGCCAGAGATTCTCTGAACAAGGTAATTATAGAATCATGAGAGATAACTTTCCTTATTAAATCTGGGATGGTGAATCCTTTGTCAGTCACTCAACTGTCTTCAAGTAGGTCATGATATACCCAATCTCCTAACTATGTTCACTCCCAGTTGGAAGTAATCAGTTATGGAGTCAAAGTATACCACTTGCTACTTAAGATAACTTTGGTGATCTCAAGTCTAAGGATACTTGCACAACCGCTATGAAGAGATTCCTCACTGACATAGATTTAATATCCATGTGAGGATTCACTTTCCAGGTCTCCAATGAACTTGTTCTTCTAACAAGCATCCACATGTTAGCTTTTATTATCTTCCATAATCACAGTTATGAGAACCACTGCTTGAACCATTCAAGAAGCATAACATGTACTAGTCTGTCCGAATTAACAATGTCCTATCTTGTTAATTCTATGACTAGGGATATTTAGATATTAACACATTTGCATGCAATAGACATCTCACATCATGAACACCTTTATGATTGCCTTTGCACTGTGTTTATAATATCTAGGACTTCATTTATTAATTTAAGATTTACAAACTCATGTATTTAAACATAGCATTAATAAATGAATGATGCCTTTTATTAAGAATATAAATTTTATACATATGAAAAACATCCTTATTACATAGGCTCTAGGGCATACTCTCTAACATTATGCACATGTCTTCCACTTGCACATCCCCCGCACATGCTTTGTACATGACTTGCACATGTCGAACATGACTTGCACATGTTTAGCACATGACTTGCACATGTCAAGGACACATGTCTGGCCCAATTCCTTCACTTGCTTTCACAAGGCTAAGTACTTAACATTTGTCTTCAAGTTCTCCATAGCACTTCTCAAAGGCTTCTTCATGAAGTTCTTATGTAACAAAGCTTTGAACATAAGATGACATTGCCATCTTGAGCTTTTGAGCATGCCTTCTTGTAATTAGACTACTAGGCATCATTAATGGATCTTAGGTTGATGTCTTTGATTATGAATTCGTATCAGCTAGCAGATTTCCCTAGCTAAGATCTTTACCAGTCGTTCTTCATAAGTCATGTTAGTTTGTACTTAAATCTCCTCTGGTGTGATCACATGGCTAAGATTGGACCTGTATCTACAGAGCATAGACATATGGAACATATCGTATATCTTCTCCAACTCCAAAGGCAACTTAAATTGGTAGGCTACGAGACTCACTCGCTAAAGTATCTCATAAGGGCCAATAAATCTCGAACTTAACTTGCCCTTTTTGCCAAATCTCATAATCTTCTTCCGTGGAGGTATATTCAAAAAAAACTTTATCTATAACCTGGACCTTTATATCCCTCCTTTTTCAGATCTGTATAGGATTTCTGATGATCCATAGCTTCCTTTAATCTACCTTTAATAATCAGTACTTTCTCTTTCGAATTGCTAATCAAATCAGAACCTAGCAGTTTTCTTTCACTTAATTCGGTCCAACATAGGGAAGTTCTACATTTTCTACCATACAAAGCTTCAAAAGGTTCCATTTTTAAGCTAGACTGATAGCTATTGTTATAGAAAAACTCTTCCAAAGGCAAATAATTTTCCTAATTGCTACCAAATTCAAGGACACAACATCTAAGTATATCTTTCAGTGTCTGAATCACCCATTCTTACTAACCATCGGTCTGAGGGTGGAATGCTATGCTGAGGCGGAGCCTCATACCTAAAGGATCTTGAAAGCTTTGCCAAAAATAGGAAGTGAATCTAGGATCCCTGTCAGAAATAATGGAGGATGGCATTCTATATAGTCTCACTACCTCATTAATGTAAATCTCTACCAACCTAGACAAAGGATAATTCATCCGTACTGGCAGAAAATGAGCAGATTTAGTGAGTCGATCAATGATCACCTAGATGGCATCATGCTTCTTCTGAGTCACAGGCAAGCCAATCACAAAATCTATGGTTACCTCATTCCATTTCCACTCTGGTACTAACAAAGGATACAGTAGTCTTGAAGGAACCTGGTGCTTAGCTTTTACTTGTTGACAGATCAAAAATTTACTCACAAATTCTGTTACATCTCGTTTCATACCTGGCTACCAGTAGTAAGCTTTTAAGTCCCGATACATCTTGTTACCTCCAGGGTGTATGGCATAACTACTATGGTGTGCTTCGGTCAAAATATTCTTCTTCAGTCCTTCTTGATTTGGAACATAAAGTCTTTACTTATAATAGAGGCTTCTATCATTACTTAATGAGTAATCTCCTTCACTATCACTCTATAGCTTATTTATGATAGCCATTAGCCAATCATCTTCTCTTTGAACTATTTTTACTTGGTGGGCAAAGTCGAGTTTTGCTTGCATTTCAGCTACTAAAGCTCCATCTGGTGCCAGACTTAAACTGGCATTCATGGCTCGAAGAGCTGCAAATAATACTATTACCTACTTACACTTATCAATTACCTATACTTATTCATTTAAAACATTAATGTTACCTAACATAAATTTCCTGCTAAGTGCATCAGCCACTACATTAGCTTTTCTTGGGTGGTAGTCCATATAACAATCAGTCTTTAATCAACTCCAACCAATGTCTCTATCTGAGATTAAGCTCTCTTTTGGTAAGCAAATATTTTAAACTTTTGTGATCGAAATAAATGTAGCATCTCTCTCTACACAAGTAGTGCCTCCAAATCTTTAATGTAAAAACAATGGCTGCTAACTCTAAATCATGAGTAGGGTAGTTTTTCTCATGAGTCTTAAGTTATCGAGAGGTATAAGCAACCACCTTGCCTTTCTGCATCAAAAAGCAGCCTAAACCATTCCTCGAAGCATCGCTGTTGATCACAAAATCTTTGCCTGACTCAGGTTGAGTAAGAATAAGAGCTCATGTTAACATGCTTTTAAGCTTCTCAAAACATTCTTGGCATTCATCAATCCATACAAATTTGGTAGGTTTCTATAGCAATTGTGTCAAAGGCACTGCAATAGTAGAGAAGCCTTTTATGAATCTCTTATAATACTCAGCCAATCCCAAAAAACTCCTCACTTCTGTAACATTTTTAGGTGGCTTCTACTGAAGGATTGCATCAATCTTCGAAGGATATACTTTTATACCTTTCACAGATATCACATGCCCTAGAAATAAAACTTCATTTAACCAGAAGTCATATTTACTGAACTTAGCATACAGTTGCTTTTCTCTCAGAGTTTTCAGAATAATTCTCAGGTCTTATCATGTTCTTCTGGCATTTTAGAGTAGACTAGGATGTCGTTGATGAAGGCAACTACAAACTAATCTAAATAAGGGCGTAAAACCCTATTCATCAGGTCCATGAAGGTAGTTGGTGCATTTGTGAGTCCAAAAGGCATGACTAAGAACTCATAATGGACATACCTGGTACAAAAAGCAATTTTTGGCACATCTGCTTCCTTTACTCCCATCTGATAGTAGCCTGATCTCAGGTCAATTTTTAAGAAAACACCTGCTCCCTTAAGTTGATCAAACAAGTCTTCAATATGAAAAAGGGGATATTTATTCTTTATAGTCACCTTATTCAACTGTTTATAATCAATGCATAATCTGAGTGTACCATCTTTCTTCTTTACAAACAGGATCGGCGCTCCCCAAGGGGAAACACTGGGTCTAATAAATCCCTTATCAAGTAATTCTTGTAACTGAATTTTTAATTCCTTTAATTCTGCAAGCGCTATTCTATAGGGAGCAATGGAGATAAGTGTAGTGCTAGGAGCAACATCAATGGAGAATTCTACCTCCCTATTAGGTGGTAAGACTGGCAACTCATCAGGAAACATATCCTGGAATTCTTTGACAGTGGGCACTTCTGACACCTTTGGGCTGTCTTTCCTTGCCTCCACTGCATAACACATGTAAGCTATGCACCCTTTTCTGATCAATCTTTTAGTAGTAGTGGATGATATCACATCAGATAAGAAATTAGTCCTCATACCTACCACTATAATCTCTCGGTTATCTTCAAGCTTTAAGGTAACTCTTTTTCTTTTACAGTCAACAATTGCTTGGTGGGTAGATAATCAATCCATCTCGAGAATTACATTGAACTTATGGAAAGGAAACTCAATCAAATTTTCCAGGAATACATGTCCCTGACACTAATAGGACACTGTCTATACACTTTGTCTACCACTACACTATGCCCTAGAGGATTACTCACCAAGATATCCTAGTCCAAGCATGCCTCTTTCATCCCTTTATCTCGTGCCAAAGCAGTACTAATGTAGGAATGTGTGGAACTAGGGTCAATCAAAGCATGTATAAAATCAGATAACAGGAAAAATTTACCTATAATCACATCAGGAGCATCCTCTTCTTCTCTGGCTCTGACAGCATAAGTCTGTCCTATAGGTCTCCTCTATCCCTGAGAAGTTTGACCAGCTGATCTGGAAGCTAAACTGTTAGGGGTGGCTCCCTACCATGACCTCTCAGTGCCGAGGACCCAGTACCTGACGCAGGCAATGTAACTTAGGCAATATATATAACGGGACAATCTTTGATCTGGTGGTCTCTGGACCCACACCTGAAACAAGCTCCAGTTAAGAATCTGCAATCCCCAAGATGATTCGTGCCACAGTGCTCACAAGCTACTGTTGACCCACTGCCTCCTCCCCAAGATGTACTAATTGCTGAAGCTCTGCCACATGATGCACTGCCCTGACCTTGGCCTACAAATGCTGGTGGTTGACCTTGAAGTGCTTGAAATCCTTTTAACTTATTTCCCTACCCTCCCTTGCCACTAGACTGCCCCTACTTTCTCTTTTACTGAAACCGGGACTTTTTTTAGCTTGCTCTGCTTATGTAGTCTCTAACTTAATAGCAGCTTAAACCATAGTTCTCAGATCAGAGTACTTCTGAGCTCCAATAATTTGCCTGAGCTCTGTATGTAAACCCCTCTCAAACCGCTGACACAACTTTTCCTCTATCTCCTGGCCCTCGTCCAGGTAAGCACTCAAATGCTCAAATTCCTGATCATACTTTGCCATTGTCCTAGTTCCCTATTTTAATCTCCAGCAGGTGTCATTCATCGAAGCCTTACAATCAGAGCCAATATAATTCTTCTCAAATTGGTCCACAAAGAACTCCTAGTTCAACCGATCTACTGGTGTATGTCTCCTAACCGAATCCCACCAGATAGAAGTGGGCCCCTGAAGTAAAGCAACTATACCCTAAAACTTTTTAGGGGTTGTGAGTAATCTCAAACAATTTTTTTATTTTATATAGCCATTCTTCTACTAATTCCGATGTTAAAGATCTTGCCTAGAAAAATCTTCCACTCACAGTCTCTTTAATTGCTCCAAGGTAGGTCTCAATCTAGGTGGAGCCGGTTGAATTTGTACTACCACTGGTTACGGTTGTGCCTAGACTTAAGCTGTCTATAGTCGGTTCTGTATGTAATCGATCATCAAATTAAGGAAGTTCGACAGAGGAGGAGGAGGTGCTACAGGTGGAGGAATTGATTATTATGGGCCTCTTGTTGCCCAACATTACTTGATGCCTCACTTCTGTTATCCCCCACTTCACGGCCATGCTCTTCAAACATCTCTCATTATAAAATATAGAAAGGAGCAATTACACATTAATTCCAAAACACCTTCTCCCAATAACAAATGGCATGTAAATATTGATAAATCAATCAATAATATCCACTCCGATCTTAAAACCGCTTAAATCTTGGCTCTAATACCATAAAATATAACACTTATACCATACAGACCTAATGGAACAGTGCAAAAAGTTGAAATTTTTTTTAAACCGCTTAACCTGTTATTTGTGTTCTTAGACCCTATATATATATATATATATATATATATATATATACATAACTTTTAAGCTACATTACCACAGACCTATAACTATCCAATGTTACTATTCATTTTACAAAAATCTTAAAATATAACGGCTATAAATCTAACTAGCCCCCTAAAACGGAGATAATTTTCACAGCCTCACTATAAAAAAAATTAATTTTACCGACGGACTCACATTCCATAAGTAAAAGTTAGATTCTACCGACGGATTACCGACCAAATTGATAATGCGTAGGTAACAAAACTAAATTTCATAAACGACGATATTTTTACCGATGGAATTAAGAATTCGTTGGTATATTAGGCGGGAAATGTTGGCGCCAATTGTTAGCGACCGATTTACCGACGGTTACGTACGTCAGTATTCAAATTTATACTTAAACTTATCTAGCGACGAAAATATTCATCGATAATACAAGCAGCATTTGACTTTTTAAAGTTTTACCGATAGATTTGCGACGGTTTTTGCTCCATCCGTAAATATATGTAAAAAATTTTTGGTGCCCCATTTTAGCGACGGATTAGTTTTAGAAATTTAAGGCGATAGAGTTATAGTTATTGCTACGAATTTCTTTCGTCGGTATTCATTTATTAATTTTTTTTTATGTTTATTGTTAATAAAATATTTTTAAATAAATAAAAACTCAATACCCCCTCATTCAATCAAGCCCTAAAGAGGAATTTTTTCTCAGGTGCTGCAACCTCCTTCCTCATCATCTCGATGGAGAGGTTAATCCCACCGGTGATTCACCACCGCCTTTTCTTCCTTCTTCCACTTTGCTCTATTTCTGTCTCTATCCCTCTCTCTCCCTTGTTGAATTTGTCTCTTTTTCTCCCTCCCTTGTTCTGTCTCACTATAGTTATTTATCTTATATATTGTCTTTTATAAGGAACCGGACCTAAATGTTGTGCCCCCTTACATGGGGAAAAATAGCTTCATTTTTAACAACATTTCAGAGGTAGCTTTTGGTTTCTTCCTTTCTCTGACTGTTCTTCGCTTCCCTTTTCCTCACCACTCTCTCTAGTGTTGAAGCCATTGTGCTATTTCATCCTCGTAAATCTACTTCTTGCTAGCTTTAGCATTTCATTTTTTCGTAAAGTTTAGTTCTTTCTTTGTTACATGTCCCTTCCTATTTTTTCCCTAAAAATTTGCTCTACCTAGTACATATTTTGAGCCATCAATTTCATTTATATTCAATGTTTCCTTCGTGGGTTCTTGGTTTTGGTTTCTCCCTTTCAAATTGGTGGTTTATGGCTCTTCTATCGATTACGCATTGTGTCGGGCAGTAGCTAGTTGTTAATGTTAGTAGTTGATTTTATTTGTCTCTAATTTGAATGGGCTATTGTTATTAGTTTTAATGTGGGGCATGGAGTTAATAGATTTTGTAATTTTTGTAATTTTCTCATGGGAATTTTTGGTTTTGCTTTTTTAAAGTCTAGGGTTTAGTTTTAGTTTTAGTTTTGTGATGTTTGGATTCGAGGAATGTAGTATATTTACTGCGTTAATCTCATTTTCCTTATTTAGTTCGGAAAGTTTGGAATTTTTTGAGTCTTGTGAGACTATGAAGTCACAGACTGAGGGGTTTAATAGGTCATTTAGTTATTTTTAAATTTAGGTATTCTCTAAGGATGCCACTATTGTTAATTATAGATGTAAACGTATTATCTTTCATGCCCTTTTTGTTCTTATTGATCTATTTTTCTGTAACTACTATTTATTATGTTCTCCTTATTGTACGAGTATCCCTGACAGTGGTTATGCTATCAAATTATGTAGTTACTTCTAAGACGTCAATTTCAGAATTTACTATTTTATGCCCTGAATTTTCGTTGGTTTTTATACACATTGAGATCTTTGTATGCAAGCTTACATGAACCTATATAACACTTTCACATATATCATCAACAATGTATCTGTGCACAAAGTCATCTTTTGTGTAAATGTACAGCAAAGGAATGCTATCAAATTTCAGCTTTGTTGGAGTATGGTCTTATATATTTAAGTTATTT
This sequence comes from Excoecaria agallocha, assembly GCA_037975025.1. NCBI lineage: Eukaryota > Viridiplantae > Streptophyta > Magnoliopsida > Malpighiales > Euphorbiaceae > Excoecaria > Excoecaria agallocha. Next base: position 780,649 of record JBBPFJ010000032.1, on the reverse strand, counting down.
GTAGCTCTGCATCTCCTTTAAAGTTAGTGTTGCACTGAAATGAACTGAGGTGTCCTTGTCATTTTGAATTGGGAAGCTTAATCACACCTGCTGGCTATTTTGTTAGCCTCATAGGTTTAGATGCATGAACATGTAACTCTAAATAATGTTATGTTTTCTCCATAACTGATTTGTAAACTCATGTGGATTTTCTTAACAGCATTGGCTTGAAATGCACCTATATGTTAAGTGTTGAGTTTCTTACTATTTTAATTTATCGCAAGAATTAGAAATGTGGTCACAATCTAATGATGTTTTTGCCTTCCTATTGGCAGAATGGCATTGCAACCATCAAGCAATCGAACTACGCCTAGTGCCCAATTAGTTGGAAATTCTTTTGTTAAGCAGTATTACCATATTTTTCACACTTCGCCAGAAATGGTTCATAGATTTTATCAGGACTCAAGTATACTAAGCCGGCCTAATAGTAATGGTACGATGACATCAGTGGCAACTATGCAAGTAAGTCTCTTGATGGGGTTACTTTTGCTTTTCTCTTCCCTTATGTATGTTGGTTTGAATCCACTTAATAATTTATGTTAATAACCCTACAAGTAAAACAAAACTAGGGGAGCAAAGGAATGAAAACAACCCTTCTGCTATTAAGGGATTGAGTTTCTAGCTGTCAAATCATTTTGCTGGTTTAATAGACATCATCTCCTTTTGTCTGTGGCTTTTTGACTGGTAGCGAATAATTACTGGGCAGCAAAAAGTCTCGTATGGTTTTGAGCCTTTATCTGAAGTCAAGAAGGACAAATGGTCTCTGTTGAATACAGTGTTTAGTTAATAATTTTTCTACTTTGGCAATCCCTCTTTATCTGTCAATTGAGTTTAAAGGCTGACTTTGTTCATACCGTTAATGGCAGTGATGAGACCCATATAGTACCATCAATCCCAGATGCAGGTAAAAGTTCTTCATAACAACTTATGATTTTTATATTTTGAACTGATGGAAAATGATATGGTATGAATATCATGATGACACAGCGGAAAACAAAAATTTTTATCATACATACCATACATATCCAAAGCTAGAATCGAAACATGCAATTTTAGGGTTTTAAACTTACAACTTTAGATGCCTTTAAAACTTGATTTTGATGATGACCAGCAACCAAGAAGGATATGTCCACCTTAGATCTTCACCACCAATGCCAAGGAACAGCCTTTACGCCACTCCCTCTATTCTCACACACACACTTGCAAAGATGGCTTAAAATCAAGAGTGCTAGCTCTATGATTGTGTATTCGGCAATGGGAATGATTTGAAGCCACAAGATTTGATCTTGTTCTTCCTTTAGGTTACTGTTTCAGCTCGAGAACACAAGAGAACAAGAAAGATTTCTTTCCCCTTGAGTATTTCGGCCAAGAGAGAAAAATAGCAAAATGGCATACCTTTTATTCATTTAATTCATTGATATATATCACTCAATTTAGGTCAAGTGTGAGTGCCGAAAATTAAGTGTTAATTTCAGCCTCCATCACTTCCTAATTAAGAGATATATCCTAATTTAAATTCCATTAGAATTTAAATTCAAATGGCATTAGTCATTTAATCAAAACAAACTTACTTATTTAAGGTAAAATAAGTTGCCGAATTCAACTAGTATTTTAGTTTGAATTTTGGCTACTTTAATTCACTCTCAAGTATTATATTTTGATTAAATACAAATTAGGATTTAATACTCAATTAACTTAATTATACATAGATAATTAATCAATTGAAATTAAACCTAGCACATGCCAACAAATTTCTCTCGTGACCAACATATTTGCCTAAAACAGCTAGTTGTTTTAGGCAAAAAACTCGTTTCAGCTGTTTTAGGCAAAATCGTGGCTTAACAGCTGTTTTAGGCAAAATCGCACCTTGATTAGCTGTTTTAGGCAAAAAAACTGTTTTTACAAATTTGCCTAAAACAGCTAGCTGTTTTAGGCAAAAATCTGTTTACCCATTTTATGCATTAATTTGACTTTAAATAAAAGTCCAAATTAATTTCCAATACACAATTTAAATATTTTAAGCCCAATGCTTTGTGTGCGATCCTATAGGTCCATTTAATGTTGGCAATGAATTAATAAATTAATTCAAAGGCTATATATATTCTCTAGCAAGATATTATAGCATTCCAAATTAAATGAAAATGCATATGGCATTTAGTGACCTAATGCAATTTTGTATAGTCCCTTACCCATAAATATCAGAATTAATATAAGGCATGGAACTAGTCATCCTTATATATATTAATTCCTTTCTTGATATTCCAGTGACACTGAACTCTCAGATAAATAATGATTACTCATTATTTCATCTCGGTATGGCCATACACTTCTCAGTTCACTGATCAAGTGGCCGATGATATTTTCTCTCTTATTGAGAGGGGTAATCCCTTCACTTCTCTCATGCTCTCTAACATGAATTAATGCATACCCAATCATACCCGTACTTGTCACTCTGTTACGAGCACGTTAGGTGTATGTCAAAGTACACAGTAATTCATAAAGAGTTTCATAGAGATTTCAGGTCTAATAACTCCGATACAAAACTTGCATATGAGAAACACTTATGAATTGTACCATGTAGTGTTCTCATGAGCGGATCGTATCCAGATACCATGTTCTTTAACATGTATCTATGATCTATGATTGACACTCTTGTCCTAATGATCCGTAAGACAGAACTCATAATATCAGAGAGAGCATACTAGTCTTAATTCATTGTTATTCCCACAACAATGACTGACTAGGGATATTTAGAATGAATTCTCGTTTGTTTCAAGGTCTTACAACCATGTGCCTCACACATGATAACTTAAACCGAAACGACATTCTTGGATAGTTTTATCAATTGATATGCACAGGAATACAAAAGATAAAACTAATGCCTCATTTTATTAATTTCAAGTGTTTCGTTACAATGCATTGGGGCTAGGGATTACACTAACAATGAAGAACACATATATAGTACATGGCATTCATGCAAAAACAAACAAACAACAAAAACTAGTTGTTTAATGCTTATGTAATGCCATAAAATGCACAAACATTTAAATCAATTTTATGAGTCATTTAATAATCCAAATAAGTCCATAAACATTGATTTAATATTCTGTACCATTTTAATCTAAATGTGTTTTTACCATTTTAATCAAAACAAAACAAACATTCTTGATTAAACATGTAACAAACACAAACTAGACATAGTTTTAAGTGATTTTAAAATTAATCAATTAAATTGTCATGGACCAGAATTAAAACCAAATTTAAAACATGTCCAGACCTGATATTTAATCTTTAAAAATCACTTACAAACATCCCAAAAACGTTTTTACATTTAATTTTGAAAACTAGTTGTTAAAATAGCAATTTACATGCCAACAAGCACCTAGTTTCATAATTAACATGTACCATCAGGTATAAATAATTAAATCCGACCATTACCAGCCCTAATAACATCTTAGGACAGTATATTAACATGTCATATTAATTATAATACCTATCTAATCAATTAAAATCGTTTTTACACCAAAACAATGCAAAAAACTCAAAACAGAAAATTTCAGATTTGCATGTTTTCATAATGACGATTTTTAATTAATTTTTTCATGCATCTTGGAAATTATACTAGAGTTGATTTATGGCACAAATCTAACTAGTTTGTGTTTTGGGCTTTTAAGAGAACTTATTCAATAAGAGGATTTAGTCCATTGGACTTCGGCCCAAGCCCATCACGGGGTCATCTCTTAAAGGTTCAAGTACACAATTTCCATTAATGGGCTTGGCTAAATTAAATAAATTTGGACTTTGTTTTATCCATGAATGCTATGTATATTTATTTGCTAGTTTGGTGTGATGAATGGATATGCATGGTACATTCATGGGCCCTGGGTTTTTGTAATTAAATATGGCCTGCGAGCCATTATGTTTTATTGTAAAAGTTTCATTTATTTCTTAGAATATAATATATTTGAAGACTTTGTAAATCAAGACGAAGCCCACCGGAGTGGAGAAGCCGAACTCAAAGATTCTTATGTAATAGTATAGAATCTTAGTTGTAGGTTTTTGGGCCTATGTTTGTCACGCTTTACTTTATGCAATTATATATATATGCATGCTATGTATGGATGACAAAGTGTATGCCATGTAAGCCGTAATAAAATGAATCCCTAAAATAGTAAGTCACAAAGTTGCCTTCCTAATTCGAAACATGTCAAGGCATCGATCATCGGTCACGTAGACTAGGAGTCCTAGATGCGCCCGATTATCTTTGTGAGGCATGGGTTGTGAATGTAGGTTGGACTTAACATGGAAAGGGATGCCCGGACCTAGGCAACTAATAAATGGGTTGTGCTATAACATCTTAAGATGTTAGCCCATTTGATCCAAGAGTCATGTACGAGACATGATTGGAGTTTTCCTACCTAAGTAACTTAACTTGTTAGGTGTACAAGCTCAGCTTGACTAATAAGTTGTTGTGAAAAGTGGATCTTGGCCCACATTAAATCACTAATGCGAATTATTTAAAGGGATATTAATTCGGTTTGTGGGATCATAAATAAGACCTCATTTAATCTTGCTAAATTTTATTGTAGATTGAAAATGGCATCTTCAAACAACAATTTCTCATTGCGATCGGTCCTTGAAAAGGACAAATTGAATGGCACCAATTTCATAGACTGGTCTCGAAACTTAAGAATATTTCTTAAGCAAGAGAAGAAGTCGTATGTTTTGGATGCACCCTTACCTGAGGAACCGGCTAGGAACGCTTATGTGGTTCAAAAGGAAACTTTTGAGACCAAGAAAAGTGACTCTAATGATGTGACCTGTTTGATGCTAGCCACTATGGTGCCTGAATTGCAAAAGTAATTTATGGACCAAGAGGCCTATGCGATCATGGTGCACCTCAAGGAGATGTTCCAAGAGCAAGCTCGTCACGAGAGGTTCGTGACAACAAAGGCCTTAATTTCTTGCAAGATGGCTGAGGGTACTCCTGTTAGTACCCATGTACTCAAGATGAAAGGGTATCTTGATACTCTTGAGAAGCTTGAGGTACTAGTGCCAAAGGAATTGGCCACTGACTTGATCTTAGGATCATTGCCTGCTGCTTATAATCCATTTGTGATGAATTATAACATGCATGCAATGAATAAGTCAGTCACTGAGCTTCATGGGATGCTTAAGAATGCTGAAGAAAACATTCGAAAGACCAATCCCATACTAATGGTTCAAAAGGGAATTAAGAAGGGACCTGCTAAGGGAAAGGGAAAGGGAAAGGGAAAACCCAAGTCAGTTGGGAGTGCACCTCAGGCCCAATCCAAGCCCAAGGCGTCAAAACTCAAAGAGAGTGAGAGCACTTGCTTCCATTGCAACAAGATAGGGCATTGGAGGAAGAATTGCGCTCTCTTTAAGGAAGAACAAAAGAAGAATGGAGCCAAGGCGTCCAGTTCTGGTATTTTTGTTGTTGAAATTAACCTTTCTATTTCTACCACTTGGGTATTGGATACCGGTTGTGGTTCTCACATTTGTTCAAATGTGCAGGGGTTAAGAAATAGGCGGTTACTTGGGAAGAATGAAGTGGACCTCCGTGTGGGGAATGGAGCACGAGTTGCTGCCATGGAGATAGGCGACTATCACCTCACTTTACCTTCCGGACTTTGTATTGTTTTGAATAATTGTTATTATGTGCCTGCTATGAGCAGAAACATTATTTCAGTTTCATGTTTGGATAATGATGAATTTGATTTTGTTATTAAAAATGGCAATGCTCGTATTCGTCGCCAAGGCATTTCTTATAGCAATGCCATGTTGCAAAATGGCCTTTATATCCTTGATTTACAAAACAAAGAGTCCATATACAACATTAATACAAAGAGGGTTAAATCAAACGAATTGAACCCTACTTACTTCTGGCATTGTCGCTTAGGACATGCAAACGAAAAACGCATTTCAAGACTCCACAAAACTGGAGTGCTTGGGTCATTCGACTTAGAGTCTTATGATACATGCGAGCCATGTTTGCATGGAAAAATGACAAAGAGTCCTTTTAATAAAAAAGGCGAGAGGACTAATGGCTTATTGGAACTAATACATACCGATGTATGTGGACCTTTAAGTACACATGCTAGAGGTTGTTTTAGCTACTTCGTGACATTCACAGATGACTTCAGTAGATATGGCTATGTCTATCTAATGAAGTACAAGTCTGAAAATTTTGAGAAATTCAAAGAGTTTAAGAATGAAGTAGAAAACCAACTTGGCAAAAGTATAAAAGCCATTCGATCAGATCGAGGTGGCGAATACTTAAGCCAAGAGTTTGACAGTCATCTAAAGGAGTGTGGTATTATTTCACAGCTCACTCCTCCTGGAACACCTCAATGGAATGGTGTGTCCGAAAGGAGAAATCGAACTTTGTTGGACATGGTTCGATCTATGATGAGTCAAGCTAATCTTCCTATCTCTTTTTGGGGTTATGCATTAGAAACTGCTGCGTTTCTATTGAACCATACTCCAACTAAAGCAGTTGAGAAGACACCATACGAGGTATGGACTGGGAAATAACCCAATATGTCTTTTCTCAGGATTTGGGGCTGTGAAGCACATGTTAAGAAATTAACATCCGAAAAACTAGAGTCCAAATCCACTGTCTGCTTGTTTGTGGGTTATCCTAAAGAAACAAAGGGATACTACTTTTACTCACAAGCCGAGAACAAAGTATTTGTTGCTCGCAAGGCTGTTTTCTTGGAAAAGGAGTTCCTTCTCAAGAAAGACAGTGGGAGTAAAGTAGAACTTGGAGAAATTCAAGCACCACAAACTCCTATAGAGGATGGTTTGGAAATGGGATCAAGTTCACAACCAGTTGTGGAACAAGAACCCATTACACAAGAACCTAGAAGGTCCGGTAGGGTACGTCAGGAGATTGAGAGATATGGATTTCTAATCACTGACAGTGACACTATTGAGTTAGTAGATCGTGAGGATCCTACTACCTACCGAGAAGCTATTGAGAGCCCAGACTCGGAAAATTGGCTTGAAGCCATGAAATCCGAGATGCAATCAATGTATGATAACCAGGTTTGGACCTTGGTTGATCCACCGGAAGGTGCTAAGGTAATTGAATGCAAGTGGCTATTCAAACTCAAAGCTGATAAGACCTACAAAGGTAGACTAGTAGCAAAAGGTTTTCGACAAACTCATGGTGTAGACTATGATGAGACCTTTTCGCCTGTAGTCATGCTCAAATCAATTAGGATCTTGCTTGCCATAGCTGCATATCATGATTATGAGATATGGCAAATGGATGTCAAAACTGCTTTCCTTAACAGAAATTTACTTGAGGATGTGTATATGACACAGCCTGAAGGTTTTGTCAATCCCAAGCATCCTAAGAAGGTTTGCAAGCTTCAAAAATCTATTTATGGATTAAAGCAAGCATCCCGAAGTTGGAATCTTCATTTTGATGAGGCAGTCAAAGAATTTGACTTCATCAAGAACGAAGATGAGCCTTGTGTGTATAAGAAGGTTAGTGGGAGCATAGTAGTATTTCTAGTCCTATATGTGGACGACATCCTTCTCATTGGGAATGACATTCCAACATTGCAAAAGGTTAAGCAATGGTTGGGAAAATGTTTCTCAATGAAATACTTAGGTGAAGCTGAGACAATACTTGGTATTCGAATCTATAGAGATAGATCGAATCGGCTTTTGGGACTAAGTCAAGAAAAGTACATAAACAAAGTACTAAATCGTTTTAGTATGGGAGACTCAAAGAAAGGGTACATACCTTTGGCTTTGGGAGTTCCTTTGACTAAAGAACAGTGCCCTAAAACCAAAGAGGAAAGGGACAACATGAGTAGAATCCCATATGCATCTGCTATTGGATCTATCATGTACGCTATGTAATGTACTAGATTGGATGTTGCTCATGCACTGAGTATAACCAGTAGGTTTCAGCAAGACCCTGGTGAGAAGCACTGGTCTGCTGTAAAAGGGATTCTGAAGTACCTGCGAAGGACTAAGGATCACTTCTTGGTGTATGGTGGTCAAGAAGAGCTCGTCATACAAGGTTATGCCGATGCTACTTTTCAGACCAGCACTCAGGATTCTAGATCGCAATCTGGGTTTGTTTTTGTTTTGAACGGTGGTGCTGTCAGCTGGAGAAGCTCGAAGCAAGAAACCATTGCCGACTCAACTACAGAATCTGAGTATATTGCAGCAAGTGAGGCTGCAAAAGAGGCTGTTTGGATTAAAAATTTCATTACTGGATTAGGAGTGGTCCTAAGCATCCTAGATCCATTAGAAATTTTCTTTGACAACAACGGGGCCATAGCACAGGCCAAGGAGCCCCGGTCACACCAGAAATCCAAACACATACTCAGGAGGTACCACTTGATCAGAGAAATCATTGATCGTGGGGACGTCAAGGTTAGCAAGATAGCAAGTGAAGACAATGTAGCAGATCCTTTGACGAAACAGTTACGTCCAAATCTGCACGAAGCTCATTTGAGAGCGTTCGGTCTTAGGGCTATGCCCAATTGGGACTAGTGCTAGTGGGAGATTGTTAGTGTAAGCCCTAGCCCCAATGCATTGTAACGAAACACTTGAAATTAATAAAATGAGGCATTAGTTTTATCTTTTGTATTCCTGTGCATATCAATTGATAAAACTATCCAAGAATATCGTTTCGGTTTAAGTTATCATGTTTGAGGCACATGGTTGTAAGACCTTGAAACAAACGAGACTTCATTCTAAATATCCCTAGTCAGTCATTGTTATGGGAATAACAATGAATTAAGACTAGTATGCTCTCTCTGATACTATGAGTTCTGTCTTACGGATCATTAGGACAAGAGTGTCAATCAGAGATCATAGATACATGTTAAAGAACATGGTATCTGGATACGATCCGCTCATGAGAACACTACATGGTACAAGTCATAAGTGTTTCTCATATGCAAGTTTTGTATCGAAGTTCTTAGACCTGAAATCTCTATGAAACTCTTTATGAATTACTGTGTACTTTGACATACACCTAACGTGCTCGTAACAGAGTGACAAGTACGGGTATGATTGGGTATGCATTAATTCATGTTAGAGAGCATGAGAGAAGTGAAGGAATTACCCCTCTCAATAAGAGAGAAAATATCATCGGCCACTTGATTAGTGAACTGAGAAGTGTATGCCCATACCGAGATGAAATAATGAGTAATCATTATTTATCTGAGAGTTCAGTGTCACTGGAATATCAAGAAAGGAATTAATATATATAAGGATGACTAGTTCCATGCCTTATATTAATTCTGATATTTATGGGTAAGGGACTATACAAAATTGCATTAGGTTACTAAATGCCATATGCATTTTCATTTAATTTGAAATGCTATAATATCTTGCTAGAGAATATATATAGCCTTTGAATTAATTTATTAATTCATTGCCAACATTAAATGGACCTATAGGATTGCACACAAAGCATTGGGCTTAAAATATTTAAATGAACATGGTGTGTTTGTCTCTCTGTTCCCTCACTCTTCCCTTCTATTTTGCTACTTCGTTCACTTATATTTGTAAAATCATTTGATTCTTATCTCCAGAGCCTTATCATGTTTAGGACCCTTCTGCACCAGACCCAGCTACTTCAGCAGCAAAATAGGACAGTTATGCTGAAAAAGCTAATAAACCAGTGGACTTTGAGGAACAAAAAATTCATGGAAAAAAGGTGTTTATGGAATCCCAATCTCATTCCAATGGAAATGACATTTCAATATTTGTTGAATCAACTTCTTCTGTCACCCAAAAGGACATTCCAAAGAAATCTTATGCATCAATTATGAGTATATAGCTGAAGATTTTCCTATCAAGGGTTTACTGTGGGTAACATCTTACTGTTCAATAATTCTTATTGTAGGTTAAAGTGGCAAAAGGGAATTCACCAACAAAAGTTTATATACCAACTAATATTTCAAAAGCGACCCCAAAGAAACCACAGCTTCCACCTGTGTTAGCAGCACCTACTTTAGACCCAGAAGCATCCGTGCTAAGTAGTAATGAAACCCCAGAAGTAGCAATGCTCGAGAGGAAGGTCTGTTGCCCTTGTTTGTCTATGCTTATGCATGTGTTTCTGAAATTTTTATTTTCTTCCCATTCATAGTGTCCCTTTTTGAAGTGCCTTCACAGCTTCAACTATACAAAGTATTGTGCTTTGAGAGTTCCTAACACAATATCATGCACATGAATATGAAGGGTTGGTAATGGAAAGGATGTGGTCTTTTGGCATTTAGTGTGCATTATTAGGGACGAATTCATTCCGTTAGATTTTTAATAAATCTACCGACGGAATTTTATTAATAAATCCATCGGTGAAATTTGTCGGTAATATTACTGACGGAATTTTCCGTCGATAAATTGGTACCTACGCACGTTTTAGGGACGGATTCATTCCATCGTTAAAATAACAAAAAACCGTCGGTAAGGTCATTTTCCGTCGGTAAAATGCTAAATTTCGTCGAAAAAATCCGTCGGTAAAATGCATTTTTTTGTAATGCCTTTCAGAGATACAACAATTTAATGAGCACATAAAAACAATCCATTCTGCATAGTTTTAGTCCAAACATGTCAATCCACATTTGTCTCATCTCTAACTCAATATTCACATATAATTTAATACAATCCTGATAAACATCTTTTTTATTACAAAATTCATCATTTATACATATATACATGTCATACTAATACAAGATCTGCTATCCTATAATAGAACTATCTCCTTTCTGTGTACTATTGCTCCTGCTCTCCGGTACCTGCACGCGGTAAATTTTACGTCATGAGCATTAAATATGCTTAGTGGTGACTAATAATCATATTATTTTCCTTCACAATATTATTCTAATTAAATTAATAATCTTATAATGTAATTACAAATAAGCAATTATTATACATTTTCATCTCAAAAACATTCTTATTCTATTGTTAACAATTCCTTTTTACTTAATACCAAAAATTTAATTAGTTTTCAATATAGTCCCTAAATTTTATTTATTTCCAAAATTGTCCTTTTTATTCAATATTTACAAAATTGCTATTGTATTACTTTATTTTCATTTTTAACTCATAACTTTACACACAAATTACCAATTACTCCTTACTTTAATATTTTCATGTAAAATTACACTTTTCGTCTCTATATCCTATAAACCTCATTTTATTCATTGTTAGGACACCAAATTACCATTTTACCCTTTATGGTCTTTTCTTAATCATATCTACTCATTAAATACCAGTTTTAGTGAAATTACTATTTTGCCCCTAAACTTTTTATTTCCTTTCAATTAGGTCCTTTTTCACATTAAACTTCATTTTTGCCTTTCTTTTCACACTTTTAACTCATTCTTAATATAATGCCCTTAGTACAATCTCGATAGAAATTTTCAAACCAATATACGGGATGCAAACCCCACAGGACCATAAACAGACTGAGAATTGATCCCGAATGACCATTTTTTACATAACAGATACCAGAACAGACATATACTATAGAGATCAAAGATCCTACCATAGCAAAACAAGTCACCATGACTTGCACCGCGGTCCAGATATCTCTATGGTCAACCAATTATATCCCGAGCTAGATTTTACTATCAGACTATCCAATGGTATAATTTCATTAAATTCAATTCATTATTCAAATTTTTTTCATACTTTTCATTATTATTTTCATTTAATTCATTTGTCAGTCAAACTTTTCAATCTTTTTGCATAGTTTGTGAATTATTTCACCTTAATTCACCATTTTCTAATCAAATTATGCAATAACTCACATTATTTTAACATTTTTATTTATTACATAACCAAAAATCATCTCAAAAATATTCACTAAATTCCCATAAATTCTACAAAAATTCATGGACATGTTATTTCATCTCTATCATCATTTTAAGGCTTAATTCCATCAAAATATACAAAATAAATACTAATTCTCCTTAGGGAAGCATTCAGCCAACATGAAAAGTCCATCATATAATTATCTAAACATTTATTTAAACATTCATTTAAACACCATTTAATCAAATTTTCCCTATGCTACATAAAGGGAAGTCATTAAAAATTAAGGAAAATAATAGGATTGATTAGTCATTAACCTTCTTCACAAGCTTTAGGCCTCTAAAGGCTCCTTTTCCTTTCCTTTGGCCTTGGATGGTTGTCCCTCACTTAAAGAACCTACCATGGCCACATACTTTAACAATTAAATACCATACTTATTGATCTCAAAAGCTTAAATTGATCACATAATTGAACTTTAAGAACCTAAAAACACTTGTAGGTACCTTAAAACAAAATTAAAACCATGAATTTTACTTACCTCTCTTTGAAATCTAAAGCTTCATCACTTAATTTCTCTTGCTTCCCTTTTTCAAATCAAAGGATAAAGGTTTAAATAATAATCTAGAGAGGTAGAAATAATTTCCTTATGGTTGGTTTAGTGAATAATTTAGGCTAAGATGGAAGAAATTTAAGAAAGAAATGGTGAAAGAGAATTCGACCTAGAAGAGGGAGAAGAAGGTAGTGGAAAATTTTGGCATTCCACAGATTTTCCAGCCTTTTATAGTTGGCTTTAATTTGCTTGGGCTTGGACCCATTAGTGGATTTAATCCAAATTAACCAAAACCTGTTAATAACCAATTAAATAACTTTAATTAATTTCTCCCACTTTCCAATTCCAATTCAATCCAATTTTGACTCCATCACTCTTATCACATCAAAAATAGGTTATACCCAAAATTTTAGTCCAATCAAAGTCCGTTACTGGTCCGATTCGATCAAATTGGTCCGATTTGATAACTACCTATATCACCGAAAAATTCATTCTTTTATACCGAAATATTCTATATGAAATTTCATTAATATCTATAAAATCTGGTAATTTTTGGAGTTCATTTGCTATTTTTAAAAATTCGATCAAAGTCGAGTCAACCCTTCCTACAAAAAATATTGACTCGTAGCTTTTTCGTACTTTTGAATTTTGGAGGCCCATTTGACCTCGGTTTCACTTCAAATTTCAACTCCAAATTCACTATGACCAATAATTTTCGATGATCAAATAAAATATTTTTCACTTCTGGGTACAACTTTTAGCTTGAAAAAACTATTCACCATTGAAATGTATTGTTCACGGTTAATTTGGTGTTGAGGCCATTACAAGGATGGTGGCGATGGCAGAGTTAATGGGAAAAGACTACTTGGAAAAAATGCAACTTTATAATAAGATGTTTTCTGCTGAAGTTAGAATCGACCTAATGGAGTTAATAGTGAGAGGGAGAGAAAAATTAAAACAAGACAAAATAAAAATAAAAAGAGGGGGGAAAAAAGAAAGAAATTAAGGAGAACATGAAAAGCAACATTTTGGTGATAAATGTGATCAATATGCTGGCTAATAGGATCACAATAGCCAAAATTACCAAAAATCATGAAACCATATGGTGTGTGTGGGTGTATATATTCAAAGCTATAGAAATCACTGTAGAACCATATATGTGCCAAAATGATAGAATCCAAAAAAAAATCTTTTAGAATAAAGAAAAATATAAAACTTAATAACATCTCTAGCTATCTTTTAGTTTTTGTTCTATAGCTCCTAATCAGTCTAATCGCTAAAAAAAATTCATAAAACATAAACACCACAGTTTTTACTGTTAGATTAATTTAATTAATCATAAAAGTGTGGCCCATATTACTTGAGTGACTCTAATATATGGTGGGCTCAAGATAATGGTTATTGGACCTGCAGAGAATTTTAGAGTTACTAGGGTTTTAGTATAAATAGAAAAGAACCCTTCCCTCTCCCTTCAATAAATGAAATCTTACAACCACCAAACTTTAAAAGAGAATAGATGTTCTGCACTATTGAAAAGGAACAACTAAAAGAGAAGGTGAGAGTGGATAAACCTATTACATAGAGAAGTCATTTTGCACTCATGGATCAAGGTTAGTATCTCATTTTCCTTCTTATAGATTGAATCCTAATTTATTGGGTTGAATCAATTGTGTCATGATAGATCTTAGGTGATTTCTAAACTTGAAATATTGTTTAGAATATGAAAGACATAATAGCTAACATGTGGTATCAGAGCCTTATTATGACATTTTGATTCACATTAAAGTTAAATTTTAGGATTCATGTATAGAATGAAATTAATTTTATTTTATTACTTCTGCCATAATTTTACATGAATTAGATGTTTGTTTTCATGTTTAATTTTATTATGATGTTCTTGAATCAAAAACAAATATTATGGTTGAATAATTAATTTTGGTTGGATAAAATATTATTTTGCTTGGCTGGAAATTGTCATCTTAGTTGGAATTGATTTCCGTTGGTTATATGTGGGAGTTGATTTTCGTTGGGTTACTCTTTGCCTAGAGCTAATTCATTTGGTTGGAAATCATTAATGTATATTTTGAAAGATCAAGTTGGGAAAAAAGGTTAGAATTGATATTTTTTCTTTTGCTTGAATTGTCAAAAAGGCACTTTTGGTTATTTGCTGGGATTTTCGAAACGGAAATCATAAGGCAAAAGATGGCAAATTTCATCATGGTTCTCATTGTTTTTAGACCATTAAAATTTTATAATAAAAATTACTATTTGGTCTCTAAAAGTTTTGGACTTTAAAGTATATTATTCCAACATTATAGTTAAATTTCTAAATTTATTTATTATTACTTGATTAAATGTTTATTGTATATAAAGCTTGTTAGTCACCAAAGTGACCTTGCTCGAAAAGATATATAGACATTTGATTATGTATTATTTCAATTGTTCATATTATATGATGCTAATTAATGACATGAAAGATGAAATGAGCAAATGAATTTATTAATTATAATGCTAAGAGATCACCTAAAGGTGGATCATTGCTTATAATTAATAATATTAAAGAGACTTTTCGACATATTTGGCGAATATGTTTGTATATCCAAAGATAACATGCATACTAGCTTGAGTATGGTTGACTGTCTATTAAAGTATGTATATGTGTATATTTTGTTAGCATCATTATGGCTTTAAGGTATGTATTTAGGTATCACCCAAAGGTGAACTAAATATATATATTAAAGATTATTATTATCTAAATTTATTAATTGTACTCAAAGCATTAAAGTGTGAGTTTGTATTATGTTTGCAGCTTTTAATAATTTGTTAACTATGTGCAATGGTTTGATCAAGTTCAATGGGCTAAACTATGCCGATTGTTCTGAATAAATCCAACTTCAGTTGGGTATTATGGACAAAGACCTGGCAATAGTTACTGAGAAGCCCGCAGCCATTTTTGATAACAGTACACAAGCTGAAAAGAGATATTTTGAGGCATGGGAAAAGTCCAATAGGTTGAGTTTGAACTTTATGTGATTGACAATGGCTAAAAATGTTAAGCCATTAATGCCCAATACGGATAATGCAAGGGAGATTAAAGAAAATGAAAGAACACTCTATCCATTTTACAGTACATAATGACAGTAGTAGCAGAAAGGGAAAGCCAGGAAAGAAGAACAACAAGAAGGACAAAGCCCCAATGAAGGTTAATAAGGGCTAAATCAATAAAGAGCAGTGTTATTTCTTCTACAAAAAGGCTGGTCACCTCAAGAAAGATTGCCTTAAGAGAAAGGCTTAGTTTAAAGAGAAAGGTATGTACTATGTTTCAATATGTTTTGAATCAAACCTTATTAAGGTGCCCAATAATACCTAGTGGTTAGATTCAAGTGTAACTACTCATGTGTCATATGTTATGCAGGGATTTCTTTCAATCCAAACCATAACTAGAACTGAATAGTTCCTGTTTATGGGTAACATAATAAAGGCACAAATAGAAGGAATTGGGACGTATAGATTAATTCTAGACATTGGTTGTAGTCTAGATCTTGAAAAATGTCTTTATGTTCTTAAATGTGCTAGAAATTTAGTTTCTGTTAGTAAGTTGGATGAGATAGGTTTTAATTTCAATGTTGGAAATGGTGTTTTTTCTTTATATAAATGACAATACTATTATGGTTCTGGTACATTAATGGATGGTTTATATTGTTTCAACCTTGATATTAATTTTTGTGAATCCCTTTAATGTTGAACACAATATTGGTAATAAATGTAGTGCACATAATGAACACTCTACTTACTTGTGCCATCAAAGGTTAGGTCATATATCGAGAGAAAGGGTGATGAGGTTAGTGAAAAGTGAGATCTTACCTCAACTAGATTTTATTGATTGAGATGTGTGTGTGGATTGCATTAAAGGCAAGCAAACCAAACACATATCCAAGAATTCAGCCACAAGAAGCACTGAGTTGCTTGAATTGATGCACACTGATATATGTGGTCCATTTCATGTTCCATCTTAGAGCGGTGAAAATTATTTTATCACCTTTATTGATGACTATTCAGGTTATTGTTATCTCTATTTACTGTATGAAAAATCTCAAACAGTAGATATTCTTAAAGTGTTCATTAATGAGGTGGAAAGGTAATTAGATAGAAAAGTGAAAGTAGTAAGGTCCGATAAAGGTGTTGAATATTATGGCAAATATGATGAGAATGGACAGTGTTTAGGTCTATTTGCAAAACTTCTTCAAAGTCAGGGAATTTGTGCACAGTATACAATGCCTGGTACACCACAACAAAATGGTGTAACTGAAAGGCAGAATCGTACTATTATAGATATGGTTAGGAGTATGTTAAGTTAAAATAATATACCTTTATCTTTATGGATGCATGCATTAAAGACAGCTATATATCTACTTAATAGGGTTCTTAATAAAGTATTTCTTGTGACACCTTATGAATTGTGGACAGGTAGAAAATGCAGCCTGAGGTTCCTACATGTTTAGAGTTGCCCAGCAGAAATAAGCATTTATAATCCTCATAAAAGGAAGCTAGATTCAAGAACCATTAGCAGTTACTTCATCGGTTATCCAAAAAATTTCAAAGGGTACATATTTTATTGTCCTAACCATAGTACAAGAATAGTTGAGTTTGGTAATGCTAGGTTTATTGAAAATGGAAAAATCAGTAGGAGTGGGGAACCACGAAAGGTGGATATTAAAGAGATTTAGATAGAAAATTCTTCATCTAGTGTCTCTTCTCAAGTGTCGTTCCTTTTGTTGCATTACAGCTACACAACATACTAGAGCAATAAGTTGATATTCCAAACCCACTAAAAGAGAATGTCAATAATGAACAAATAAATGATGAGGAAGTCACAAATGATCATGTAATACCATAAGAAACAATATTGAAAAGGTTTATAAGGCAGAAAAGACCAATAATATCTAATGACTATGTGGTATATTCAGTTGAGCATGAATGCGACTTAAGCATTGATAAGGATCCAATCTCATTTAAAGAAGCCATGAAATGTAACAATTCTGAAAAGTGGCTCAATGCTATAAAAAAGAGATAAAATCTATGGATGATAATAAAGTTTGGAAACTAGTTGAGTTACATGAAGGCTCAAAGCAAGTGGGCTGTAGATGGGTCTTTAAGACCAAAAGGGACTCGAAAGGCATTATTGAAAGGTATAAAGCTACACTTGTAGCCAAAGGTTATACTCAAAAGGATGGCATTAACTTTAAAGAGACCTTCTCTCTGGTTTCAAAGAAGGATTATTTGAGAATTATTATGGCATTAGTAGCTCATTATGATTTAGAGCTTTACCAAATGGATGTGAAGACTGCTTTTTCTGAATGGTGATTTAGAAGAAGTTTATATAGACCAACAGGAGGGTTTTATGACTGCAGAAAAGGAAAACATGGTGTGTAAATTAAAGAAGTCAATATATGGTTTGAAATAACCTTCCCGGCAGTGGTATCTTAAGTTTAATGATACCATTACCTCGTATGGTTTTGTAGAGAACACCATTGATAGGTGTATCTATATGAAGGTCAGTGGGAGTAAGTTCATTATTTTGATACTGTATATTTACGATATTCTTTTAGCTGCTAATGATTTGGGCTTGTTACATGAAGTAAAGAAATTTCTCTCTAATAACTTTGAAATGAAGCATCCTATGTGATTGGAATAGAAATATTCTATGACAGGGCACAAAGATGGTTAGGGTTGTCTCAGAAAGGATATATTAATAAAGTATTAGAGAGATTTAGGGTGGAAAAATTTTCAGTAGGGGTTGTTCCAATTTAGAAAGGGGATAAATTTAGTGAAATGCAATGTCCTAAGAATGATTTGGAACAAAAGAAAATGAAATCTATTCCCTATGCATCTGTAGTGGGGAGTCTGATGTATATTCAAACTTGTACTCAATCGGATATCAATTTTGTTGTTGGAATGTTGGGTCGATATCAAAGTAATCTTGGAATGGATCACTAGAAAGCTGCAAAGAAAGTTCTTAAGTATTTACAAGGCACCAAAGGTTACATGCTCACATACAGGAAATTGAATCACTTAGAAGTGATTAGTTATTTAGATTTAGACTATGCTGGTTGTGTAGACTCCAAGAAATCTACTTTTGGTTATCTATTTCAACTAGTAGGAGGGGCAATTTCTTGGAAGAGTGGAAAGCAGTCTGTCATTGCTACTTCCACTATGGATACTGAATTTGTGGCATTGTTTGAGGCCACTATTCAATCATTGTGGTTGTAGAACTTTATCTTAGGGCTAGGCATTGTCCACAGCATAGCTAGACCACTAAGAATTTATTGTGATAATTCTGCAGCTATCTTCTTCTCTAAAAATGACAAGTATTCTAAGGATGCTAAGCACATGGATTTGAAATACTTGTTAGTCAAAGAAGAAGTGCAAAAACATAAAGTGTTAATTAAACATATTGGAACTGATCTAATGGTGGCGGATTTGTTAATTAAAGGATTACCGCCTACAAAATTTACTGGCCATTTTGAAAGGATGGGCATTATAGATAAGTCCTTATTAGTATGAGATCATGTTGTGTATGAACATATGTTTGGTTGTTTGCTATTATTGTTTTGACACTTGTGAATTCAATGAAAGTTATGTTTTTTCTTATTTGCATAGTTGTCACATTATGTTGTGTACACGTATTATTTTATCGTGGTGACAAACTATGTTTTGAGAAAATATTAAAGTTGAGAATTACAGAGTTTCCCAATTACAGTTGTTATGAATTGAGTTGATTGTATGATACATGGAAGGAATTATGTCGTTAAATAACTTGTGACCGCCATGATCCCATCATTTCAATTCATTCAAGTTTGGTAACTTGATAAATTCAATATATGTTGCGCGCATTAAAGTATATTGTTGGATCATCAAGTCGTAACATGGGCCAAGTGAGAGATTATTAGATTAATTTAATTAATTATTGTGGCCCATATTACTTGGGTGACTCTAATGTATGGTGGGCTCAAGATAATGGTTATTGGGCCTATAGGAAATTTTAAAGTCACTAGGGTTTTAGTATAAATAGAAAAGAACCCTTCCCTCTTCCTTTAATGAATGAAATCTTACAGCCACCAAACTTTAAAATAGAATAAATTTTCTGCACCATTGAAAGGAACAACTAAAAGAGAAGGTGAGAGTGGATAAACCCATTACATAGAGAAGTCATTTTGCACTCATGGATGAAGGTTAGTATCTCATTTTTCTTCTTATAGATTGAATCCTAATTTATTGGGTTGAATCATTTGTGTTATAATAGATCTTAAGTGATTTCTAAACTTGAAATATTGTTTAGAGTATGAAATACATAATAGTTAACATTCACCACCTTCATTTTCCCCATCGTTGTTGTTTCCATTGCTGCCCCATGTCCTCTGCCCTTATTGCACTTATCGTGAGTAATATAAGAATCAAAAGCGAAACTTAATCTAATTAACTGTTTATAGTTAGTTAAGCAAAACTTTCCATTTTGAGTATTTTTTTTTATGAGAATCAAAAGCGTAACATAAACTTTAACAAAAATCCCAGAAGATATATATATATATATATATATATATATATATATATATATATACATACATACACTTTTAATAGAGATAAGTATTTTTAAAATCCCAGAAGAAGAAGAAGAAGAAGAAGAAGAAGAAGAAGAAGAAGAAGAAGAAGAAGAAGAAGAAGAAAAAGGAGAAGGAGGAGGGGGAGGATGAGGATGAGGGCATCCTACATGGCACGGCGGGTCTCATATTGCATCTGAGTCAGCAATATTTGTTAGTTTTAATAGATTATTTGGTGGAGTCTCTTAATTAAAAGAAGATTTGAAATTGAAAACTGACATTGAAAGGTTCCAAAATTTTGTTCTGACATTGAAAAGTGTCCTATAATTCAGGCCATAATTTATAATTAACCCTAATATCTATTTATATTTCACTTTTTTAGTTTAAACAAAAATTTCCTCACAATTAAATTGAGATCCAAATCAAAAGCATTTTTATGAATTTCCAATATTGTGATAATTGTTAGAAATGAAAAATACCCGTCATCTTAATTATTGTATTTCAACTTTTCTAAAGAATATTACTAATTGAACATACTAAATTTTTAAAAATGTATAATACTTTTTATAAATTTGATGTGTCGATAATTCTTTCTTATTTTTTTAACTATGGCTATTCAATAATTATTACTCCTTCACAAATTAAAATAAATTAACCTTCAAGGCTAATCTAATTTATAATAATTTGTCTTACCTTTTTAATGCATCTAATATATTTAGTAAATATACAAACTGCATTTTATTATGTTATTCATTAATTATTTTTAATTTTATTTTATTTTTAACACTTTAAGATCGCAATTTTTTAATTTTATTGATATTTATATTCCTTTGATAATGTCAAATTGTCAATGGTCCCCTTTTACCAAATCTTCAAGTAAAATAAAGTAAAAAATAAAAATTGTTTAAAATGCAACCTATTTACTTGGTTTCATGGCCAAATTTGACATTGTATCAAAACACATGTAAATAGCTTGCTTTATACATGTGTATGTGTGTGTGTGTGTGTATATGTCTTTACTATATTTTATTTTCTTATTTATGAATTTTTATAAATTTTTTGTTTAAAGCTTAGTTGTTACATATATTATATTAGTCCCGTACAAATTTTAGGGATTAATTTCACTGATGGTCACTAAAATATTGTTATTGTAACGATATGGTCACATAATTTCGATTTGTAATGAAAAAATCACTTAGGTATTGCAACATAAAAGTCAATTTGACCGAAATTTCAAAAATCAAACCATCGGAGCATGTAATACACGCGTAAAAGAAAAACAGGTTAGCAAAAAGTGACACATCAACTGGTGAGTCACTGCCACGTGGCATAACATTAAAAAAATAATAAAAAAACAAACTTTGCATCCCAATCACTTGTCCCTTCCTTTCTCCTCTCCCCCTCTCTCCTGGCCCCATCTAAATCTACAGGCCTTGTTGATCTCCAGTCGCCTACTCACTCTCCTCACCGCCTCTCTCTCCTCGTCCCATTTCTCTCCTTCAAATCTACTGCAATAAGCTCTGCATCTCATTTTCTAGCATCTCTATCTCTTCTTCGGGGTTTGATTTGGTTTCTCTAAGTTACTATTCCTCAATTCTTCTTCTTTATGTAAAACTCTCCACTTCTCTTCCCAATAGCTTTATAACACCAAATTTAGAGGAGTTTTTAGAGAAATTGAATCCAAGGTAAGAGTATGACCTTTTAATACTATTGAATATTAATTCAAAAGTTTGACTTTGTCTTTGTTTGCTGCAGATTCTTGTAGCACATTTTTCGTATTTTTTAGTTAGGAAAAATAATATCTGATAGTAGTGGCAAGATTTTCTAATTCAGTTGAGAATTTTTTAGATTTTAGTGTTTATTGTAAGCCTATTTAAAGGCCACCTTCTATTCAAAAATAATATGCAGCAGATACATTGCATTTTTTGTATTTCTCTTCTTCTATATTCTTGCTCTGTTTCTCCGTAAGTTCCAATAACTACCATTGATATACTATGGTTGTAAGCCCCAGAAAATGGGAAAGAAAAGGATGAGAAATTGATCCTCAATGCAAGAGCCTGTAGAGACTTCGCCTTGCCAATAAGTTTTTTAATATCTATACTCCATGGAAAATTAAGCAGTCTTTGGACACGAGTAGTGGCATTCTCGGTGGCAAGCAATGAAGATCTCAAATATAGTATCATAGAAACTGCAATAGCTGAGATTAGTGCTCCTCTAGCTGATGTAAATACATAAAAGTTGGAGCTTGAATCAATTTCATTACTCGCGTTTAATTTATTGTTATCTACTGCAAATATTTCATCTCATATTATTAAGAGGTTTTGGTGTGAAAATCCTTGTCCAAATAAAACCCGTAACCAGCGGAGTGCAAAATACTGAGGTTCAACACCAAGTTCAATAAGGTGGCTGTGTAAAGATGAATCAACAACACAAAGCAAGTGGTATAATGAAGCATAAGCTTCGATGACAGGAGGCAACCCAAAATGAGACCCACCTGCTATGGACGGTGAGAAAAAGTCTACCATGGCAACTGCACCATTTACTCCATTCATCAAAGCATCAAATGTACAGTATGCATCATGTTCCATAAATTTCTTAGATAAAATAATTCCAAGTTCACCTTTAGCCCCCAGAAGCATCACTCAGTGGGCAAGGAGATGCTAGATCTAGAGGATGCGAAGAGAGAAATGGTGCGAGGAGAGAGAGGCGACGAGCAGAGTGAGGCGGCGATTGGAGATCGACAAGGGCTCTAGATCTAGATGGGGCTAGGAGAGAGAGGGGAGAGGAGAAAGAAAGGGGCGGGGTGATTGGGATGCAGAGTTTGGGTTTTTTTATGTTATGCCACGTGGAAGTGACTCACCAGCTGATGTGTCACTTTTTGTTGACCTTTTTTTTTATACGTGTATTATACGCTCCGATGATTTGATTTTTAAAATTCCAATCAAATTGACTTTTATGTTACAAAATAATACTTAAGTGATTTTTTCATTACAATTCAAAGTTATGTGACCTCATCGTTACAACAATAATACTTTAGTGACCACCGATGAAATTAATCCCAGATTTCGGTTGGTGGTTCAAACAGTAAACTGTTATTTGGTTTGTGGGCTAATAGCTAGGGGTGAGTATGGACCGATTAATCGGTCCATTAACAATTTTACTAAACTAGTTCATTAATTTCAGTTAACTGCGATATCGGTTTCGATTTTTAACTCGATTTTTTTGGATCGGTTAACCACTAAAAAAATTTAATATATAAATTTAATAAATTATACAATTTGTAATATTATTTTTAATAGTTAAAAATGCTTTAGAAACGAAAAATATACAAATTAAATACAATATCCATTAAAAGAATCAAAATAAAAAGAAAAATTCCATAATTAATTATAAAAATTAAATATATTCAATATGAAACTGACAATAGAGTGATAATTATACACATATAATAATAATAATAATAATAATAATAATAATAGTAATGTTTTTTATTTACTAAAATATGTATTTTAATAATATTTTACAAAGTTATATATCATAATATTTATAAATTATATAAATATTAAAAAATATTAGTGTAAAATTTATATATATATATATATATATATATATATATATATATATATATATATATATATATATATATATATATATATATATATATATATATATATATATATATATATATATATATATATATATAATCGGTTCGGTTAATTGCAGGTTTTTTAAAGTAAAAACCATAAACATAAAAGCTAGGTTCAGTTAACCTAAAAATTGGATCGATTTCGAATCGATTTTTCAATTAAACAAAATTTTAATTTTTTTCTCACCCTTACTAATAGCACCTTGGAGTAAACCACAAAGGGAATAAACAGCTAGATTTTTTATTGAAATAATTTAAGAACTAAATAAACAACTTATTATTTGAACTAGCATCAATTTTTTTTTACTTCATATGATTTTCCTATTTATTGTGAATTTTTAATAAGTTTTTGGTCAATTTTTTTTAATTTATTATTAATTAATTAATTAGATGGAAACAAATTTTTTTTTGTGGGCAGTTAGAAACTAGTCATATAAAGTAAACTCTTTACATATGATTTATTGGAATGTGCAACTGGCCTCATAAGTGAATTAATAGCTTGCTGTTTGATTAAAATAATTTCAAAAATAATTAAACAAAACAAATAGCTTATTGTTTGATTGAAATAATTTTAAAAATAAATAAACAAAACAAATAGCTTAGTTGTTTGATTGAAATAACTTCAAAAATAAATAAATAGCTTGGTGTTTGAACTAGCATCCATTTTATTTTTTACTTTATTTTATTTTCCTATTTATTATGATTTTTTTTAAATTTTGTAGTAATTTTTTTAATTTGTTAAATTTCTTATTAATTAATTAATGGATTAATTATAAATTAAGGTTTAAACTATATATATGATATTTTTCAATCTCATACTCAACATTTTGTACATTACAATATCGGTCCCCAACTTTAAGCCCCGTCTCAATTAAGAGACTCTATCAAATAATTTGTTAAAAACTAACAGATCATGCTAACTTAGATACAATATGAGCCCCATCATGCCAACAAGGATGCCATGTCAGCCTTATTCTTCTTCTTCCCCATTTCTTTCATGAGATGGAATATGACATGGTATGAATGTGATGATAACGCAGCGGAAAAACAAAAATTTTTCATCATACATACCATACAAATCCAAAGCAAGAATCGAAACATCCAATTTTAGGGTTTAAAAACTTACAACTTTGGATGCCTTTTAAAACTTGAGTTTGGTGATGACCAGCAACCGAGATGACTTTATCCACCTTAGATCTTGATTACCAATGCCAAGGAACAGCCTTTTCTGCCACTCCCTCTATTCTCACACACTCAATTGCACCGACGACTTAAAATCGAGATTGCTTGCTCTCTTTTAAAGTATTGTGTAATGAAAATGTATTGAAGCTACAAAATTGATTTTGTACTTCTCTAAGGTTCCTATTACTACCCAAGATCACAAGAGAATGAGGAACAATCCTTTCTCCTTGTGAAAAATTGGCCAAAACAATTTTGTGAGAGGGAGATGAAGTTCATGCCACACTTAGAGAAATTAGGATTTCACGCCAAAACCAACTCACTTTTCTCCTAGGGTTTTATTTATTTTTATATTATTATCTTTTTGGCAAGTATTTGATCTGAATTTACTACCTCAAGATAATTAATTCAACCTCAATCACTTCCTAAAAATAAGTAATATATATTGAATTAAACTCCTTTGAATTTAAAATTCAAATTTGAAATAAAACATAAGACATTTAATTAAATGAAATCACTTAATATAAATAAATAACATGTGCTGAAATTCCTTGATTTCCATCTTGGAATTTCAGCCACTACATCTATTATTTAAATGATTTAATTTAATTTAAATTCTTTTAGGCTTTAATACTCAATTAACTTAATTAATACAAGATAATTAATTAATTGAAATTAAACCTTATGGGCTGAATTTCTCTCTCTCATGGACCAAGGCCCAATAGCAATTATAAAACCCATTACACACATTAATTTGACTTTAATTAAAAGCCCATATTAATGTCCAATACTTTATTTAAATATTTTAAGCCCAATGCTTTGTGTGCGATCCTATAGGTCTATTTAATGTTGGCAATGAATTAATGAATTAATTCAAAGGCTATATATATTCTCTAGTAAGATATTATAGCATTCCAAATTAAATTAAAATGCATATGGCATTTAGTGACCTAATGCAATTTTGCATAGTCCCTTACCCATAAATATCAGAATTAATATAAGGCATGGAACTAGTCATCCTTATATATATTAATTCCTTTCTTGATATTCCAGTGACACTGAACTCTCAGATAAATAATGATTACTCATTATCTCATCTCGGTATGGCCATACACTTCTCAGTTCACTGATCAAGTGGCCGATGATATTTTCTCTCTTATCAAGAGGGGTAATCCCTTCACTTCTCTCATGCTCTTTAACATGAATCAATGCATACCCAATCATACCCATACTTGTCACTCTGTTACGAGCATGTTAGGTGTATGTCAAAGTATACAGTAATTTATAAAGAGTTTCATAGAGATTTCAGGTCTAAGAACTCCGATACAAAACTTGCATATGAGAAACACTTATGACTTGTACCATGTAGTATTCTCATGAGCGGATCGTATCCAGATACCATGTTCTTTAACATGTATCTATGATCTCTGATTGACACTCTTGTCCTAATGATCCGTAAGACAGAACTCAAAATATTAGAAAGAGCATACTAGTCTTAATTCATTGTTGTTTCCATAACAATGACTGACTAGGGATATTTAGAATGAAGTCTCATTTGTTTCAAGGTCTTACAACCATGTGCCTCACACATGATAACTTAAACTGAAACAACATTCTTGGATAGTTCTATCAATTGATATGCATAGGAATACAATGGATAAAACAAATGCCTCATTTTATTAATTAAAGTGTTTTATTACAATGCATTGGGGCTAGGGCTTACACTAACAATCTCCCACTAGCACTAGTCCCAATTGGGCATAGTCCTAAGACCGAACGCTCTCAAATGAGCTTCGTGCAGATTTGGACGCAACTGTTTCATCAAAGGATCTGCTACATTGTCTTCACTTGCTATCTTGCTAACCTCTACGTCCCCACGATCAATGATTTCTCTGATCAGGTGGTACCTCCTGAGTATGTGTTTGGATTTTTGGTGTGACCGGGGCTCCTTTGCCTGTGCGATGGCCCCGTTGTTGTCACAGTAAATTTCTAATGGATCTAGGATTCTTGGGACCACTCCTAATCCAGAAATAAAATTTTTAATCCAAACAGCCTCTTTTGCAGCCTCACTCGCTGCAATATACTCAGATTCTGTAGTTGAGTCGGCAATAGTCTCTTGCTTCGAGCTTCTCCAGCTGACAGCACCACCGTTCAAAACAAAAACGAATCCAGATTGTGATCTAGAATCCTAAGTGCTGGTTTGAAAAGCAACATCGGCATAACCTTGTATGACGAGCTCTTCTTGACCACCATACACCAAGAAGTGATTCTTCGTCCTTCGCAGGTACTTCAGAATTGCCTTTACAGCAGACCAGTGCTTTTCACCAGGGTCTTGCTGAAACCTACTGGTTATACTCAGTGCATTAGCAACATCCAACCTAGTACATAACATAGCATACATGATAGATCCAATAGCAGATGCATATGGAATTCTACTCATGTTGTCCCTTTCCTCTTTGGTTTTAGGGCACTGTTCTTTAGTCAAAGGAACTCCCAAAGCCAAAGGTATGTACCCTTTCTTTGAGTCTCCCATACTAAAATGCTTTAGTACTTTGTCTATGTACTTTTCTCGACTTAGTCCCAAGAGCCAATTCAATCTATCTCTATAGATTCGAATACCAAGTATTGTCTCGGCTTCACCTAATTCTTTCATTAAGAAACATTTTCCCAACCATTGCTTAACCTTTTGCAATGTTGGAATGTCATTCCCAATGAGAAGGATGTCGTCCACATATAGGATCAGAAATACTACTATGCTCCCACTAACCTTCTTGTACACACAAGGCTCATCTCTGTTCTTGATGAAGTCAAATTCTTTGACTGCCTCATCAAAATGAAGATTCCAACTTTGGGATGCTTTCATTAATCCATAAATGGATTTTTGAAGCTTGCAAACCTTCTTAAGATGCTTGGGATTGACAAAACCTTCAGGTTGTGTCATATACACATCCTTAAGTAAATTTTCGTTGAGGAAAGCAATTTTGACATCCATTTGCCATATCTCATAATCATGATATGTAGCTATGGTAAGCAAGATCCTAATGGACTTGAGCATGACTACAGGAGAAAAGGTCTCATCATAGTCTACACCATGAGTTTGTCGAAAACCTTTTGCTACTAGTCTACCTTTGTAGGTCTTATCAGCTTTGAGTTTGAATAGCCACTTGCATTCAATTACCTTAGCACCTTCCGGTGGATCAACCAAGGTTCAAACCTGGTTATCGTACATTGATTGCATCTTGGATTTCATGGCTTCAAGCCAATTTTCCGAGTCTGGGCTCTTAATAGCTTTTCGGTAGGTAGTAGGATCCTTACGATATACTAACTCAATAGTGTCACTGTCAGTGATTAGAAATCCATATCTCTCAATCTCCTGACGTACCTTACCGGACCTTTTAGGTTCTTGTGTAATGAGTTCTTGTTCCACAACTGGTTGTGAACTTGATCCCATTTCCAACTCATCCTCTATAGGAGTTTGTGGCGCTTGAATTTCTCCAAGTTCTACTTTACTCCCACTATCTTTCTTGAGAAGGAACTCCTTTTCCAAGAAAACAGCCTTGTGAGCAACAAATACTTTGTTCTCGGCTTGTGAATAAAATTAGTATCCCTTTTTTTCTTTAGGATAACCCACAAACAAGCAGACACTGGATTTGGACTCTAGTTTGTCAGATGTTAATTTCTTAACATGTGCTTCACAGCCCCAAATCCTGAAAAAAGACATATTCGGTTCTTTCCCAGTCCATACCTCGTATGGTGTCTTTTCAACTGCTTTAGTTGGAGTACGGTTTAATAGAAATGCAGCAGTTTCTAATGCATAACCCCAAAAAGAGATAGGAAGATTAGCTTGACTCATCATGGATCAAACCATGTCCAACAGAGTTCGATTTCTCCTTTCGGACACACCATTCCACTGTGGCGTTCTGGGAGGAGTGAGCTGTGAAATAATACCACACTCTTTTAGATGATTGTCGAACTCTTGGCTTAAGTATTCGCCACCTCGATCTGATCGAATGGCTTTTATACTTTTGCCAAGTTGGTTTTCTACTTCGTTCCTAAACTCTTTGAATTTCTCAAAAGTTTTAGACTTGTACTTCATTAGATAGACATAGCCATATCTACTGAAGTCATCTGTGAATGTCACGAAGTAGCTAAAACCACCTCTAGCATGTGTACTTAAAGGTCCACATACATCGTTATGTATTAGTTCCAATAAGCCATTAGTCCTCTCACCTTTCTTATTAAAAGGACTCTTTGTCATTTTTTCACGCAAACATGGCTCGCATGTGTCATAAGACTCTAAGTCAAATGACCCAAGCACTCCAGTTTTGTGGAGTCTTGAAATGCATTTTTCGTTTGCATGTCCTAAACGACAATGCTAGAAGTAGGGTTCAATTCGTTTGATTTAGCCCTCTTTGTATTAATGTTGTATATGAACTCTTTGTTTTGTAAATCAAGGATATAAAGGCCATTTTGCAACATGGCATTGCCATAAGAAATGCCTTGGCAACGAATATGAGCATTGCCATTTTTAATAACAAAATCAAATTCATCATTATCCAAACATGAAACTGAAATAATATTTCTGCTCATAGCAGGCACATAATAACAATTATTCAAAACAATACAAAGTCCGGAAGGTAAAGTGAGGTGATAGTCGCCTATCTCCATGGCAGCAACTCGTGCTCCATTCCCCACACGGAGGTCCACTTCATTCTTCCCAAGTAACTGCCTATTTCTTAGCCCCTGCACATTTGAAGAAATGTGAGAACCACAACCGGTATCCAATACCCAAGTGGTAGAAATAGAAAGGTTAATTTCAACAACAAAAATACCAGAACTGGATGCCTTGGCTCCATTCTTCTTTTTTTCTTCCTTGAAGAGAGCACAATTCTTCCTCCAATGCCCTATCTTGTTGCAATGGAAGCAAGTGCTCTCACTCTCTTTGAGTTTCTGCGCCTTGGGCTTGGATTGGGTTTGAGGTGCACTCCCACTTGACTTGAATCGAGCCAGGTCATTCTTGGGTTTTACCTTTCCCTTTCCCTTTCCTTTAGCGAGTCCCTTCTTAATGCCCCCCTTGAACCATCAATACGGGATTAGTCTTTGGAATGTTCTCTTCAGCATTCTTAAGCATCCCATGAAGCTTAGTGACTGATTTGTTCATTGCATGCATGTTATATTCATCACGAATGGATCATAATCATCAGTCAATGAACCTAAGATCAAGTCAGTAGCCAATTCCTTTGGCACTAGTACCTTAAGCTTCTCAAGAGTATCAAGATACCCTTTCATGTTGAGTACATGGGTACTAACAGGAGTACCCGCAGCCATCTTACAAGAAATTAAGGCCTTTGTTGTCACGAACCTCTCATGACGAGCATGCTCTTGGAACATCTCCTTGAGGTGCACCATGATCGCATAAGCCTCTTGGTCCATAAATTGCTTTTGCAATTCAGGCACCATAGTGGCCAGCATCAGACAAGTCACATCATTGGAGTCGCTCTTCTTGGTCTCAAAAGTTTCCTTTTGAACCGTAGAGGCATTCCTGCCAGGTTCTTCAGGCAAGGGTGCATCCAAAACATACGACTTTTTCTCTTGCTTAAAAACTATTCTTAAGTTTTGAGACCAGTCTATGAAATTGGAGCCATTCAATTTGTCCTTTTCAAGGACCGATCGCAATGAGAAATTATTGTTTAAAGATGCCATTTTCAATCTACAATAAAATTTAGCAAGATTAAATGAGGTCTTATTTATGATCCCACAAACCGAATTAATATCCCTTTAAATAATTCACGTTAGTGATTTAATGTGGGCCAAGATCCACTTTTCACAACAACTTATAGTCAAGCTGAGCTTGTACACCTAATAAGTTAAGTTACTTAGGTAGGAAAACTCCAATCATGTCTCGTACATGACTCTTGAATCAAATGGGCTAACATCTTAAGATGTTATAGCACAACCCATTTATTAGTTGCCTAGGTCCGGGCATCCCTTTTCATGTTAAGTCCAACCTACATTCACAACCCATGCCTCACAAAGATAATCGGGCGCATCTAGGACTCCTAGTCTACGTGACCGATGATCGATGCCTTGACATGTTTCGAATTAGGAAGGCAACTTTGTGACTTACTATTTTTTTAGGGATTCATTTTATTACGGCTTACATGGCATACGCTTTGTCATCTATACATAGCATGCATATATGTAATTGCATAAAGTAAAGCATGACAAACATGGGCCCGAAAACCTACAACTAAGATTCTATACTATTACATAAGAATCTTCGAGTTGGGCTTCTCCACTCCGGTGGGCTTCATCTTGATTTACAAAGTCTTCAAATAAATTCTATTCTAAGAAATAAATGAAACTTTTACAATAAAATATAATGGCACACAGGCCATATTTAATTACAAAAATCCAGGGCCCATGAATACACCATGCATATCCATTCATCACACCAAACAAGCAAATAAATATACATAGCATTCATGGATCAAACAAAGTCCAATTTTAATTAATTTAGCCAAGCCCATTAATGGAAATTGTGTACTTGAACCTTTAAGAGATGACCCCGTGATGGGTGGGACGAAGCCCAATGGACTAAATCCTCTTATTGAATAAGTTCTCTTAAAAGCCCAAAACACAAACTAGTTAGATTTGTACCATAAATCAACTCTAGTATAATTTTCAATTTTACCATTTTTAATTTTATGTCATACAGCCCATAACCATTAAAAATACATATAATATGTGCTAACATGAATTAAAAATAAAATCATGAAGAACACATATATAGTACACGACATTCATGCAAAAACAAACAAACAACAAAAACTAGTTGTCTAATGCTTATGTAATGCCATAAAATGCACAAACATTTAAATCAATTTTATGAGTCATTTAATAATCTAAATAAGTCCATAAATATTGATTTAATATTCTGTACCATTTTAATCTAAATGTGTTTTTACCATTTTAATCAAAACAAAACAAACAATGTTGATTAAACATGTAACAAACACAAACTAGTCATAGTTTTAAGTGATTTTAAAATTAATCAATTAAATTGTCATGGACCAGAATTAAAAAAAAAATTAAAACACGTCCAGACCTGATATTTAATCTTTAAAAATCACTTACAAACATTCAAAAAACGTTTTCACATTTAATATTTAAAACTAGTTGTTAAACTTACAATTAACATGCCAAAATGCACCTAGTTTTAATATTAACATGTACCATCAGGTATTACAAATTAAATCTGACCATTAATAGCTCCTAGAACATCTTATGACAGTATATTAACATGTCATATTAATTATAATACCTATCTAATCAATTAAAATCGTTTTTACACCAAAACAATGCAAAAAACTCAAAACATAAAATTTCAGATTTGCATGTTTTCATAATGACGATTTTTAATTAATTTTTTCATGCATCTAAAGCACTAAAATAAGCATGTTTAGGCTCTGATACCACTGATGGAATATGACATGGTATGAATGTGATGATAACGCAGCGGAAAAACAAACATTTTTCATCATACATACCATACAAATCCAAAGCAAGAATCAAAACATGCAATTTTAGGGTTTAAAAATTTACAACTTTGGATGCCTTTTAAAACTTGAGTTTGGTGATGACCAGCAACTGAGATGACTTTATCCACCTTAGATCTTGATCACCAATGCAAAGGAACAGCCTTTTACGCCACTCCCTCTATTCTCACACACACAATTGCACCGATGGCTTAAAATCGAGATTGCTAGCTCTCTTTTAAAGTATTGTGTAATGAAAATGTATTGAAGCTACAAAATTGATTTTGTACTTCTCTAAGGTTCCTATTACTACCCAAAATCATAAGAGAATGAGGAACAATCCTTTCTCCTTGTGAAAAATTGGCCAAAATAATTTTGTGAGAGGGAGATGAAGTTCACGCCACACTTAGAGAAATTAGGATTTCACGCCAAAACCAACTCACTTTTCTCCTAGGGTTTTATTTCTTTTTATATTATTATCTTTTTGGCAAGTGTTTGATCTGAATTTACTACCACAAGATAATTAATTCAACCTCAATCACTTCCTAAAAATAAGTAATATATTTTGAATTAAACTCCTTTGAATTTAAAATTCAAATTTGAAATAAAACATAAGACATTTAATTAAATGAAATCACTTAATATAAATAAATAGCATGTGCCGAAATTCCTTGATTTCCATCTTGGAATTTCGGCCACTACATCTATTATTTAAATGATTTAATTTAATTTAAATTCTTTTAGGTTTTAATACTCAATTAACTTAATTAATACAAGATAATTAATTAATTGAAATTAAACTTTGTGGGCTGAATTTCTCTCTCATGGACCAAGGTCCAATAGCAATTATAAAACCCATTACACACATTAATTTGATTTTAATTAAAAGCCTAGATTAATGTCCAATACTTTATTTAAATATTTTAAGCCCAATGCTTTGTGTGCGATCCTATAGGTCTATTTAATGTTGGCAATGAATTAATGAATTACTTCAAAGGCTATATATATTCTCTAGCAAGATATTATAGCATTCCAAATTAAATGAAAATGCATATGGCATTTAGTGACCTAATGCAATTTTGCATAGTCCCTTACCCATAAATATCAGAATTAATATAAGGCATTGAACTAATCATCCTTATATATATTAATTCCTTTCTTGATATTCCAGTGACACTGAACTCTCAGATAAATAATGATTACTCATTATCTCATCTCGGTATGGCCATACACTTCTCAGTTCACTGATCAAGTGGCCGATGATATTTTCTCTCTTATCAAGAGGGGTAATCCCTTCACTTCTCTCATGCTCTCTAACATGAATCAATGCATACCCAATCATACCCGTACTTGTCACTCTGTTACGAGCACGTTAGGTGTATGTCAAAGTACACAATAATTTATAAAGAGTTTCATAGAGATTTCAGGTCTAAGAACTCCGATACAAAACTTGCATATGAGAAACACTTATGACTTGTACCATGTAGTGTTCTCATGAGCGGATCGTATCCAGATACCATGTTCTTTAACATGTATCTATGATCTCTGATTGACACTCTTGCCCTAATGATCCGTAAGACAGAACTCATAATATCAGAGAGAGCATACTGGTCTTAATTCATTGTTATTCCCATAACAATGACTGACTAGGGATATCTAGAATGAAGTCTCATTTGTTTCAAGGTCTTACAATCATGTGCCTCACACATGATAACTTAAACTGAAACAACATTCTTGGATAGTTCTATCAATTGATATGCATAGGAATACAATGGATAAAACAAATGCCTCATTTTATTAATTAAAGTATTTTATTACAATGCATTGGGGCTAGGACTTACACTAACATCATGTGCAAAGATCCGCCCTCTCTCTCTCCAAATCAAAATGCTCCTTTCGTTCATTCTCTCTTCCTTTATTGCCAATCAATCTATAATAAACCAAAAAAAATGAGTAATATAGGTTTTTAGCTAATTAATAACACGATCAAAATTTGGATTTTTCATCCAAAGAGGTATTTTTAGAAGCATCCGTTGTAGAGCTTTTGAGGCTTTTTCAACTAAAGGACAGATTCAAGATTCTAAACAAGCAACTATAAATACTACAAGAAAATGCTAATTTAACAACAAAAGATTACCAACGGAAATAAAATTCCATTGTTAATTACAAACGAAAATCATTGGTAATAAAATTCCATTGTTAATTATCAACGAAAAGAAATTTTTGTTGGTAAAATTATTGGGAATTCTCTTTCTTAACAATGGAAATGGGAAATTATTATTTTTCGTTGTTAAAAATGGAGGAAACTTTTAGTGTCAGAATTTTACGAAGGAATTTTGCGATGGAATATTGATACCATCATAAAATAAGACACCAATAGGGGTGGAAAAATTTTCAACAAAAAATATCAACAGAAATAAAATTCTGTTGGTAATTTAACAACGGAAATAGAATTTCGTTGTTAGTTTAACAACATAAATCAAATTTCATTGGTAATTTAACAACGGAAATAGAATTTCATTGTTAATTTACCAACAAAAATAATAATTTCATCGTGAATTAGTAAAGGGAAAAATATTTCCCTTTTCCATCATAAAAGGTAGAAGTTACCTACGATCTCAAGTAATTCTCTAGGGAATTTTGGAAAAAAAAAACCTAATTCCATATCCCATATAATTTTCCTTCAATCCATTTAGGCCGCTGACTCGTTCTCCCTCTCCCTCTCTCTCTCTGCCATTCCACTGCCATCTCCCTCTCCCTTTCCTTGCCCTTCTGCCACTATCTCCCTCTCCTTGGCCTTTCACTGCCATTTTCCTTTCTCTTGCATCTGGCTGCTCTCTCCCTCTCCCTCTCCCTCGTAATCAGTCTCTTGCCAATTTCATTCATAGATATGAAAAATCGATATTTATCTTTGAACACTACTCCAGTTCCTTCAATTCAATCTCTGTACCATTAACTCTTGCAGATCTTTAAATATACCTGTGGCCAGCCTTATTCCTCTCGCCTTCGCCTCTCAGCAGCCTTACGTATCTGAGCTTCTCTCCTTCACTCTCAATCGCCTCCACAAAGTATGCTTACTATAACTTAAATTTCAACTAATTAAGAAACTTTATCTATAATTCAATTTGTAACAATTTTTTCCAATTTTGTTTAATACTTCTTTTGAAATTTTTATTATTCATTCTCTTTTTTGAATTAACTAGAGCTGCTGCGAGTTGATGTGGAGAGGATTCAAAGGTAAATGCAGAAAGTAGCCATTGAGAACTATATTGCATTTATTGCTGCTGCTAATGCACTACTTGCAATTAGAGAGGAAGTGTCTTCTATTGATAAGCATCTTCAATCTCTACACTACTAAAAAAATGCAAATTAGCGATGACTTAACTAGTAATTTTTCGTCGCTAAATTAGTTTACCGACAACTTAGCGACGACTTTCATTTTGAAACAAAAGTCGTAGCAGAATCTAGCTACAACAAAAAGTCGTCGCCAAATTTTAGCGATGAAAGAGCATTGTCGCTAAATATTTATCGCCATTTTACAACAATAATATTCATGAAAAATTTTGCGACAACTGTTTTTTCATCGCAATATTGCTACGACATTGTTATTGTAAAATTTTGCGACGATAATTTTTCGTTGCAATATTGCTACGACAATGTTCACGTAAAATTTTGCGAGAAAAGTATTTTCATCGCAATATTGCTACGACATTGTTCAAGCAAAATATTGCTACAACATTGTTCAAGCAAAATATTGCTACAACATTGTTCAAGCAAAATATTGCTAGGATATTGTTCAAGCAAAATTTTGCGACAACGATATTTTCATCGCAATATTGCTACATTAAAATAAAATTATTTTTTTTATTTTTAAAATAATATAAAAATTTCATTTAAATGACAAGCCACATATGACAAATTTATATTTATAGACTACTTAATAATTAATACAAATATATATATATATATATATATATATTCATGTAAAGATTGTTATTTACAAATGGATATCATCGTTAATTATATATCTAAAATAATACAAGCATATATAACAATAACAAATGTCACCCAAATATCATACTATATACTTACAACTATAATGTAAATAGATACATTTGCTCCTAAATCTAGTGCTAAAAATTTTTTTTCATTTGTTGGATTTTATCGATTACATGCATCTCATACATAAGCGAAATTTAAAATTTTTTAACCAATATTACTGATCTTGCCATGAATATACAATATAACTATATGAGAATAAGAAAAATCACCTTTGATTTTTGTTGAACAGTTGATTTTACTTCGCACCGGGTTGTCGCAAACCACAGTGTCCAAAATTGAACACCTCCAATGAGTAATCCACACTAGAGAAGGATAAATTGAACCAACAATTGGTGTGTAACTAAGAGTGGCCGAAATTCCCAAGAGCTAGCTGATAATGGTGATTTATATAGTATTTTTAGTATGTTTTTAGGTATTTAATTAGGTTAATTTTGTGTTAATTAGGTTAGATTTGAGTTTAATTGGTTAATTTTATGTTTATGGAGTTAATTGTTAGTTTTGGTGTTTTTCAGGGTTATTTTGCAATAAAAAGGACTTAATTGTAAAAAGACAAGAAGATTTTGGCCAAAATTGTGAAATTGGAAAATTCATGTTAATTAGTGATCGTGAGGTCCAGAAGTTCGATGCATGGCCACGTGAAAATAAATGAAGAAGAAGACATGGCCACGTGAAGGAACAAGTGAAGAAATCTATGAGGACACGTGACCACGTGTGAGGGAAGGCATAATCCACACGTGGCCACATGTGAAGGAAGACTCAAGGAACACGTGACCATGTGTTTACTTACATAGGGAAGAACCGTGACCACGGGTGAAGATTAACTAGCCAACACATGACCACGTGTAGAAATACACTAGGAGACACGTGGCCACGTGTCTAGTCTCCCACTTCACAAAGGATTTTCTCGAACTTCCTATTTTGGGCAGAGTTTACTTCCTATTTAATTTTGGAGTTTGGGAAGGCTTCTACAACATCTTTTGCCTATAAATAAACAACTCTAACACCAAAGAAGGGAGATCAATTAGGGAATTAGAGAATCAATTAGAAGAATGCTTTAGTTTTAGTTTTACTTTATTTTTCTAGTTTTTTCTATTTTTATTTTTTCTCTCAATTTTGTTTTAATCTTTCAACTTTGTTTTAGTTTTTAATTATGTTTAGGAAATAGTTTTTCTTCTTTTGCTAATGGATTCTTGAAATTTTATATTTTCATCGTTATGACTTTATTTTGAGCTTAATTTCAATATCGGTTGATTATTTCTTGGTTTTAAGCATATTCTTATCTTTGATTGTGTTGAGATTGATTGTTGGTTTATTGGTTTTGACATAGTTAATGATTTGCATGTTCTTGAATTAACTCTTTAATGTTTATGCATGATTATTATCCGAAATATGAGATAATTATGTGTTAATTTTATTGGTTAATACTAAGAGAGGAAGAACTAAGAATAAATTGAAATTGAATCACTTGAGAAAGGCTTCAATGAATATTTAGGAAGTTAAAACTAGATTTTCATGCTAAGTATTAGATTTGTCTATGAGTTTAATACTAAGAATGATATACTTGAATAAAGATATCTGGCCTTTATTACTAGTTTTTCCATAATCACTGGTGTTTCTATTGAACTTAAGTCATTACAATGAAAGTTAAGATGGATAGTTTCTTTAGCAAGAGAATTTTAGTTATTGGTTTGTTTTTAATTCATGTTTTAGCTTTTGTTTTGTTTAATTGTTTATTTTGTTTAATTTTTGCTTCTAAATCAAAAACATTTGGGAAACTATCTCGGATTAATTTAATTCACACATAGATATTATCCTTAGCAATCCATGTTCCCTTGGGTTTGGGGTCTTAATCTATATTTCTCTGTATTACTAGCCAATCTAGTATACTTGCTAGACACCGATCACTAGCAAGGGAAGTGGCACAAAAGGGAGAGAGAGTTAGAATAAAAGACTTTCTTATGTGTTTAATCACTTAACCTTAATTCCTCATTAGTTGGACTTTTATACTCAGGTTAAAATTCCAACTTCTAATGAGATTGGGCTCTTTAAAATTGCTGGAGAATTATTAATTGGGCCTATGGAATTAATTATAATCATTTGGGCTTAATTAAATCCAAATTAAACCTTTTCATAAAAGACTATGCACAAAACCCACAAACTTGGCCCTTTGTGCAACTAATTGGATTTAAATACCCAAATGGATTTCAAATCCAACCAAATTAAATATGTAAGTTCCATAACACTTATTTAACATATATAAATTAATTTAGTCCAAAAAATAGGCCATTATGGCCTTCTGTATGGAGTTGGCATGTGGCCCTCTACAGAAGGGCTTCCACACCAGCTCCATTCCTCTGGCCCCTTTATAACTCCTCCAATGGACTTATTAATCATTATATCTGTCCAATAACACTTATAGTAGTCCTATAACACTTATAAGACAATAATAATTAATCATGAAATACATTATTTCAATTAGGTCCAATTTTACAGAACATTTCTCAAAAGTTTCGGGAACAATTTTACTTGATCATAATTAATTAAACTCTTTAATTAATTATTATCTTATTCACTTCTCTACCCTTATAATAATATCAAATATTATTATCCTTGTCATTTTACCATTTTATCATTTTCTCTATATGTGTGTGACCTATTGGGTTCCTGTCCATGTTGGCAGTATAATATGTAATTGTGAGTTCTATCAAAAACTCACATGATTTAAACTCCTTCAAATCATTTTATCAATCCCTATTAATATTTTTGATACATCATTATACAAGTCATGATTGGCCTCTAGCTAGGCATCATGACTACCCAAATGTCAGGAAAGTCATGTGGTTTGACTATACCCTTCCATAGAAACAGTTACCGTGCAATTACTCCTTTCATCACTCTTATCTCAATTAGATTCTGAGTATGGATATCTTTCAACTCATATAAATCTAATTATGTATGTTCTATTAATTTAACCATTGTTCCCAAAATGCCTTTCATGGATCTCTATCCATCTTGGCATATTACTCTGGCCAGAGATTCTCCGAACAAGGTAATTATAAAATCATGCGAGATAACTTCCCTTATTAAATCTGGGATGGTGAATCCTTTGTCAATCACTCAACTATCTTCAAGTAGGTCATGATATACCCAATCTCCTAACTATGTTCACTCCCAGTTGGAAGTAATCAGTTATGGAGTCAAAATATACTACTTGCTACTTAAGATAACTTTGGTGATCTCAAGTCTAAGGATACTTGCACAACCGCTATGAAGAGATGCCTCACTGACATAGATTTAATATCCATGTGAGGATTCTCTATGCAGGTCTCCAATGAACTCGTTCTTCTAACAAGCATCCACATGTTAGCTTTGATTATCTTCCATAATCACAGTTATGAGAACCACTGCTTGAACCATTCAAGAAGCATAATATGTGCTAGTCTATTCGAATTAACAATAGCCTTATCTTGTTAATTCTATGACTAGGGATATTCAGATATTAACGCATTTGCATGCAATAGACATCTCATATCATGAACACTTTCATGATTGCCTTTTCACTGTGTTTATAATATCTAGGACTTCATTTATTAATTTAAGATTTACAAACTCATGTATTTAAACATAGCATTAATAAATGAATGATGCCTTTTATTAAGAATATAAATTCATACATATGAAAAACATCCCTATTACATGGGCTCTAGGGCATACTCTCTAACAACATCTCCATCTATTGCTGGATTTGTCTGATCCGCTGATCCATCTCTTGTTCATGCTCAGCATAAATCTCAACTTAAAATTCAATCTACATAGTGGACAAATATTGCAAGGACAAGCTATGAGAAACAAATAAAAAATTAATACAAGGGTGTGAGGAATTAGCATGAGGCAAACCCACTAAAAACACAAATAGTGGATCATCTTTTTTGAGTTTTCTAGGAATAATATCGAATCTTAAAAAGCTTAGCTTTGGTTATTTGTGGGGTTTTATCAATCTATCGCATGGCTATGGAATGGGAATGATAAGCAAGTCTAGTCTAATACGCTACCTTGAGTCAAAATCAATTAAGATTTCTAAATAAAATTAAAAATAACAAAAGCATAAAAGCCCACTGTGAGTAATCAAATGATGCCTGGATCAAAAGCAAGAAATAATTATATACCAACATCTTTGCACTCATTTCATTTTCAGTCATTGAAAAATAAAAGTCAACTCCATATCAAATAATTATGTTTAAAATAGGTGGTGGAGAGAGAAAAGGAAGTAAATTCAATATACATACCCGAGGAAGCAATAAAGAATGTAGTAGTTCAGCAGGTTCAATAGCCTTCCCTTAAAGCCAATTCCATGATTTTGAATTTTCAAAAGAAGACCAGTAACAGCAAGGCAGTGCATCCACTGCATGAAAAAAAATCTACTAATAATTAGTAACAATTGGAGGCATGAAAAAGAAGAAGAAGAAAAAGAAAAAAAAAATTCATGTTCTCATCAATTGATAACTTTATAAATAAATAACAGATGTAAAGCACAATCAATTGACAATGATTTTGAAATCTGCTACGATAGTAACCATATTATATGCAGAACTTATGGAGTAGATCAACCACATTCATTTCCATCGCTCCAAAAACTCTTTCTAATTGAAAACATACTTAAAACAATCCCCACTACTGCAGTTCTGATATGAATGGATATCAATGTAATTTTCAAAAATAAAAGCATAAGATTAACGCACCTAGATAAAGTAGGATGGAGATGAACAATAACTAAAAATGGGTAAAATTATATATATATATATATATTGTAAATTGAGAGGACCCCTACTTTCTATAATGGGAACATTGCAAATTGAGAGGACCCTCCACTTTCTATAATGCGAACATTGCAGATGAGTACTCATGAAATAAAATTGACATTTTACTCCTGCTCTACTGCCATATGAAACCAACCACTACTCGTAACCAATAGCCTATAGCTATGAGCTGAAGCCTGCGATCCTAAATGAACATGGCATTTGTTCAAGTGTGTAACTAAGCCAAATTAAATCCAAAACAGCAACAACACAATCACTTCTTACAATAACAAATTAACCCTGCTGAACATGGGATACTAAAGTAACTAAACCACTTGTTTCTAAGAGATACAATTTCTCTCCATAAATCCATTATACATAACTATTATATTTTTATAGTAACAAGAATAACTAAAATATATTAACAAGAGATTTGGTAGGCAATATAATATATACTTAAACTAGATTTACATAGACAATGTAAGGAAGAAGCATGACATGTAATAACATTATTCTGCATGAGCTCAAAAATGAAATTCCTCAAGGTCATGGACACCAACTTTGAGGTTAAGTTACTGAGCTATTTGCTCAATTCTTCCTGACAATGCTATCAACAGATAAATAATGCATAATACTAAAACTGGTTTTTCTCATTATAATGATATCTTTCTCTAATTAATTTTTTATTTGATCTTTTTAATGCCACTTATTTAAATAAATAAGGTTGCCACTTATTTAAATCCAAGTATCAGACTGGCAGTCCAAAGTACTGAAGAAAATAGCTAAAAAGAAAAGCTAACACCCCAGCTGTGAATGTGATCTGATCACGTAATGTAAAGATATGAATGAGTTTTTATTATTAATATTGCCATAACATCTTATTTCTATGTCCTGGAATTATATTTGTTGCATTTGGCATAGAAGTGCAGCAATATTATTCAAAAATATTACAAGTTATATTAACAGATAAAAAAATCACAATTTTTTCATTTTAACAAAAAAGAAACCAAAAACAATAAGCAAAAACCATCTATTGCCAACATATTTTGAATATAACATAAAGCTACAAAAACTATACACAGGGAAGTATATAGAAGATATAAGTGCAAAGAATTAAATAGGGAGCTGCTAAATTAAATTAGAAAAATCAACAACTCAATCTCTTCTTTATTCTGACCACATATAAACCAATACATGTTGGCTTCTCTATAGTTTCTAATCATTCTCAATACCTCAGTTATGTAAAAATTCAATGCTAAAAACAATAATA
>JBBPFJ010000032.1:730657-733157 GCA_037975025.1 Excoecaria agallocha | reverse complement strand
GTACAAAAAGGAATTAGCTGAAAAATAGCTGGTTGTTTAAGAGATAAAATATAAATAGCTAGCAGTTTAAGGAAAAAAAAAGAATTAGCCATTTTTGTTTGATCCATTTGATCCATCCTTTTCTTGTTCTATTT
This sequence comes from Excoecaria agallocha, assembly GCA_037975025.1. NCBI lineage: Eukaryota > Viridiplantae > Streptophyta > Magnoliopsida > Malpighiales > Euphorbiaceae > Excoecaria > Excoecaria agallocha. The sequence goes on along the minus strand of JBBPFJ010000032.1, from coordinate 733,023 downwards.
CTTCAATTGATGCTATCCAAATTATACTAAAACTTGGATATCATCACCATGCTCTAACTTTATACCAAAATTTTGATGCTATCCAACTTTTCTATCCTTTTTCTTTCTCGCACGTGCATCGTGAAGGTAAACTCCAATTTTTTTAATAATCAAAATAATGCTTTAATAATTATAGGTATATGAACATAATAAACAAAATAGTATTTTTAATAATCAATTTTTTTAATAATCAATAGTATATTTTGTTAAATTAGCGACAAAATTATTATCGTCAAATTAGTTACAATATTGTTGTCGCAATTTAGCTACAGCAATGTTGTCACCAATATTGGTATAGGAATATAATTGTTTTTTTGCAAAATTAGCAACAATATTGTTGTCGCCAAATTAGCTACAATCATGTTGTTGCCAATTAGCAACAACAATGTTGTCACTAACATAGATATATGAACATAATTGTATTTTGCTAAATTAGTGACAACATTGTTGTCGCAAAATTAGCTACAACAATATTGTCGCCAATTAGCTACAACAATGTTGTTGTCAATATTGATATATGAGCATAATTGTTTTTTGCTAAATTAGCGACAACATTGTTGTCGCCAAATTAGCTACAACAATTTTGTCGCCAATATAGGTATATGAATATAATAGTATTTTGCTAAATTAGCGACAAAATTGTTGTCTCCAAATTAGCTACAACAATGTTGTCGCCAATATTGATATATGAACACAATAGTATTTTGCTAAATTAACGACAACATTGTCGTCGCCAAATTAGCTACAACATTGTTGTTTCCAAATTAGCTACAACAATGTTGTCGCCAAATTAGCTACAACAATGTTGTCACAAATATTGGTATAGGAACATAATTGTATTTTGCTAAATTAGCGACAACAATAATTATGTACAACCATGTTGTCGCCAATTAGCTACAACAATATTGTCGCTAATATAGGTATACGAACATAATTGTTTTTTGGTAAATTAGCGACAACATTATTGTCGCCAAATTAGCTACAACGGTGTTGTCGTCAATTAGCTACAACAATATTGTCGCCAATATAGGTATATGAACATAATAGTATTTTGCTAAATTAGCGACAACATTGTTGTCGTCAATTAGCTACAACAATTTTATCGCTAATTAGCTACAACAATGTTGTCGCCAATGGAGTCATATGTACGGAATAGTATGTTTTGCTAATTTAGTGATAGAATTATTGTCGCCAATTAGCTACAACCATGTTGTCGCTAAGTAGCTACAACAATTTTGTCGCCCAATCTATTTTTGTTGTCGCAATTATTTGCGCCAAATTTTTGGCGCCTGATATTAGCAACAATAAATATTTGTTGTCGCTAATTTATCGCAATATTTGTTTCCCACCAAATCTTTTAAGATTTGTGATGAAATCGATTTTTTGTGCAATGTTGTCGCTATATTGTGCATTTAGCAACGAATTTTATTGTTGTCACAAATTTTTGTCGCTATTCTACATTTTTTTTAGTGCTGGTACTAATTATTATTTTCCAATCCATCTTATTATGGTAAAATTGGTTGGATAGGGCACCTCTTTTCTACCTAAATTTGATTTGATTTCAAACTAACATCTTTCTGGTTGATTACTGTTCATGTTGTTCCAACTGAAAAAGAAGAAATTAAAAAGTCTCGTTGGCTTTAGGCATTACTTTATTTTTTGTCTGTGATGTTTTCAGCTATTGTGGATGTCGTAATTGATGCAACATCAGTTTTAGGTGGTGATGCAACTCTAAAAATTATTTATTTGAGATTTGTTGAGGTGAGTATGCATGTGTTTTTGCATTTTTCTCTTACCAGATTGACTACCAAAGTGATAATTTCAAAAAGATTTTCAAAGATATGGTAAAAGACCATTTTTTTCTTTTACGAATTGATTTTATTATGTGGGCTCTTTTTAAATGTTCTATTAATTGAGATTGATTAATTTTGCATTTTCTTTTGGCCTTCAATAAAAGTAAAGTTAAAATTAATAAGAGAGAATACAAGGCATAGGTTCACTAATCAGAGAGAATCGTGTTTAAGCATTTTCATGTGATTTTACCAACAAATGTATCTACAACCCTATTTATTAAATTTTAGAAACTTCAGTTTTGTTTTTAGCCTTGTCAGCCTAGTAGTAACATTGCTAGTCAAAAGAAATATATAGCTGGAAGGAACTTTTTGATCTAATTTGTTGTCAAAAATGCAAGCCAACTCCTCCTCTCTATTTTTTATTCAAATAAATAGATGGCAACACACATTTAATATTGTCTTGTACTTCATTTAGGCATAGGTTAGACGAAGCAAAGGAATTCTTAAAGAAACTAGGTGCTAATGAAGTGTTTA
>JBBPFJ010000032.1:655343-730457 GCA_037975025.1 Excoecaria agallocha | reverse complement strand
CAAAACTTGTAATATCCATTGTTAAAAATAACAACGAAAATCTTATTTTGTTGTTAAATTTAGCAATGGAAATTATCTCCATTGGTAAATTTTAGCAACGGTCAAATCTGCAATAACTCTTTTCATTGCTAATTTTCGTTGTTAATTTTGATTAGCAACGAAAAATCAACAATTTTCATTGCTAATTTTCATTGTTAATTGAGTATTTTTTTGTAGTGAAATAGGCTATTAGAAGCTAGGAATTGCTATTTAAGAAAAATAAATAAATGGATGAAAATTTTCAAATTCTTGCTCTAATTGGTCCCTCTAATAAGATCTTCGCTCTTAACTGTGGCTTTAGTCCTATAAGCATCTTTAAGAACTGACACAACACTTGCCAATTGCCAAATTATAATTAAATAAAACATACCCAAAAAGTACAAAATCAAGAAACAAAAGAAATTAACACATAACTCCAACATTCGTATCTGCAACCATGATTACCTATCCAATAAATAAAATGATAGATGCCACGTTATAGGAAAAAAAGTAGCAAATATGCATAGAAAAGTGACCATTAATCTCTTCTACTATGAGGAAAGTAGATCATTTAATTCCTTTGAAAACCCAAAAATATGCCAAGTTTAAGGAAAGTAAATCGTTTAATTTCTTGTTTCTTGGAGAGCCAGCTCTTGTGTGATCTAATTAGATTTATGAATTATGTTTGAAAAAATAAGATCTGAGATCTATATGTGAGCTAAAAAGATGAAAAAAAGAGAAAGAATTAGAGTAAGAGTTATTGTGCTTTGAAAAATCAAATAGAGATAGAGAGAGAAAAAATCAAACAGAGATAGTAATTAACAGAAGAAGAAGAAGAAGAATAGAAGGAAGAAGAAGAACATGTGACATGGCATTCATTTATTAAAATAAACTCCCATAGGTCCCACTTGTTTGCTAACTCAGCCTTTATTGTTTGTTATTAACGAAAATTTAAGCGGAGTTCTTTAATTGAAAGTGGATTCAAAGTTGAGCACTGATATTGTAAGGTTTCAAATGTTGGGTCTGACATTAAAAAATACCCTATAGTACAAGCCTTAATTTATAATTAACCCTTTATTAATTATATGGAAAAAAAATCTTTCTTAGTGGTCTGTTTGCAATTTTTTTTCTCGACTCAGTTACCAAGTTAGAATTATAGGTTAGTTATTGAGTTAGTTCCAGGTTAGAATTACGAGTCAATAAGAAGTGGTGTATATAAACTAAAAAGCCCTTAAACACGTCTAAGAGTTAGTCAAAGGGTAGCTTCTTTCCTAAAATTGGCAATCTCTTTTCCCTTTAAAATTTGCAATCTTTAAAAATTTCAATTGGACATATTCATCTCTCATTAACAATCTCTGCAACTAAGTTCCTAGAGTTAAAAAATGGGATTAGAGTTTTTGAGCACTTATGCAACATCCCTCAAGTTGATTATAGTGATGAGTTTGATGGACTGTTAATTCAAGCCCTTAATGGTATGAGCTTTGAGTATCTTATACAGATTAAGTATTGGCCATGTTAAAAGTGTATGTAAACTTTAAAACATGATATTTTGCCTATCAAAAGTGATTTTCCAATTTCAACTCTACTAGCTCATTGTAGGTTAACCTTAAGTGACTCAGCATAAATTAAATTACAAAGGGAAGATACCTCAAAATAAACTCCCTTATTTTTTGTTAGGACTTCTTCCTATCACAAGTAGTTGCTCATACTATACAAAAATTTTACAGGAGTTTCTTTTAATTATATAGTGGACTGAGTTGTTATCTATAGTCTCCACATATTATTATAGGATAAATGACCTTAATATCTTTATGAATTCTCTCTATAACAGCCCTAAATATGTAAAAGTCCTTCACACAAACAAGCCCTCCATACCACCTAAAAAAGGGTATATTGGATGAACTTCCCTACTACTGATCAATAGGTGTTTTCCTCTTTTACACTATATTAGAGGAGCTTGCCCTCTCAGGTTAGAAAAAAAAAGAAAGAAAATTGTTGACAGCCTATTATCGAATGAGATATTCCAATTGCAACTCCTCCAGGTCACCTTTCTACTCAACTTCTGCCCCATCTTTTGCACTATGTTGAAGGAGCTTGATTATATTCAAATGATTTATAGCATACATACCCTTATAACACCCCATTTTGCTGATTATGTTAAATAGTCAGTAGATGACTTTAGATATAGTACAAAAAATAAAATATCTTTGCAATCCTAAGTGACTTAGCAAAGGGTAAATGACCATAATATCTTTATGAATTCTCTCTATAACAGCCCTAGATATGCGGAAGTCCTCCAAAGTAATAAGCTCTCTATATAGCCCTAAAAAGGGTAAGTTCGAGAGCTCACCCCATACTAGCCAACTATTACCTCCCATTCTACATAATATACATAACCTTTTAACACCTCACACTACAAGAAATTTCTCAAATACCGACGAAAAATACTCCATAGGTAATTACCGACGGAACAATCTTTTTCGTATGGAAAATTGTCTGAAAATATGTATATTGCGACAGAATAATAAATCCATCGTAAATAATGGAGGGAAATTTGCCGCCAAATTTTACCGATGAAAATTAGCGACGGATTTGAAAATATCCGTCGTAAATTTAGCGCTAATATTTCGCAGCTAAAATACACATGAAATTTACCAATGAAATCCTTTTTCCGTAGATAAACTACCTACGAAATCCTCTTTCCGTAGGTAAATTACCCACGGAATCATTTTTCCATAGGGAAATTTCCTACAGAATATTGGTTTCGTAGGTAAATTACCGATGGAAAACTTTTTCGTCAGTAATTTACCTACGAAATGAGGATTCCGTAGTAATTTACCTACGGAATAAAATTTCCTTAGGGAAATTCCCTACGGATTTATGGTTTCGTAGGTAAATTACCGATGGAAATATTTTCTGTCATTAATTTACCTATGGAATCATAATTCCATAGGAAAATTGAAAAAATTGAAAATTTATTTTTATTCTCTGACTTTAATTTAAAATCATGAAATTATAAATTTTAGTTTAAGTCAATTAATTAATTAAAGTATAAGTTAATTTAAACTAAATTCATGTAAATTTTTATTTAGTGACTATATTAAGCACCAAATATTTATCTAAATAATTTAACCTATAAATATGTAATTATTATGAAATTTTCTTTTTTTTTGTAAAAATAAGTATATAAAGTTAGTTGAAAAATTCTTTTCTTATATAAAGTCAATTGAAAAATTTTTATCTAAATAATTGATGCTTGCATTATACGATAATGAAATTGAATATTAATCTCAAGAAAATCTCCCATTAAATTTTAGATTAGCATTGTATAAAGAAATGGTCAAAAAAATTAATGAAAACTATATTAATTAGATGTGCATTAATCCATATAACAAATAACCTTATAGGAGCACCTTAAAAATTATGGGTATTAAAAAGAAAAATTTTCATGTCAAGTTAAGTTTGTCCTTAAGTGAAAGTGGTATTTTTAAAAATGGAAAAAGAAAGGTGGATAAAAATTAAAAGATCTCATGAAAATACAACAGTGCACGTTTGCCTAAGAAATTAAATGGACTGGGCTGGCCTGGCCTATTGCTTTTGCATTGTTTTCTCAATAGCCCAAAGGTGTGCATTGCGTCCTATGCAAACAATCACAACCGTCGAATGGAAAAAAATTAAGAAATCTTAACCCTTCGTTCAATATTTTTAAGCCATCTCAATAGCCAAACTTTAGGGCCTGTTTACTTACAAAAAACTGCTCCAGTTTTTCAGAAAATTTTTCCACAGAAAACAGAAAATAGAGATCATGTTTATTTTCGTCAGTTTTCTAAAATAGAAAACAGAAAATGAATTTTTCAGTTTTTCAAAATAAAGAAGAAATTGGAAAACTAATAAAAGATGTTTTCCAAATTTTCTAAATAATATTAATACACACACACACATATATATATGTACATACACACACATATATATGTACATACATACATATACATATACATGCATATGTAAATTTTTGTATGTGCATACATACATAAGCATATGCATATGCATGTGCATGTATATGTATATGTAGTACATGCATACATACGTACATATGTATATGTATATATATGTATATACATACATACACATACATATGCATATGTATATATATACATACATATGTATATGTATGTAGTATATATATGTGCATATATACACATACATATGCATATACATATATACATATATGCATGCATGCATGTATGTATCTATATACATACATATACATATAAATATGTATTTATGCATATACATATATATATACATATGCACATACACACACACACATGTTCATATACATGTATCTGTATGTGCTTATATGTGCATACATGCATGCATGTATGTATCTATATACATACATATACGTATAAATATGTATTTATGCATATACATATACATATATACATATGCACATACACACACATACATGTTTATATACATATATCTATATGTGCTTACATGTGCATACATACATATGTATATATATGTATGTACATACATATATATACATATGGATATGTATATATATATATACACATACATGTACATATATATGTATTCATAAATACATGTGTATGTATGTGCATATATTCACATACATATGCATATATATATATATATATATATATATATATATATATATATATATATATACACACACACACATACATATATAAATATACGTATGTATGTATATATATATATACATACGTGTGTATACACACACACAAATAAACGCTACAGTTTTTCATTTATTGATAAATAAACGCGTTTTCTAAATTTTCTACGGAAAATAAATACTCCAATTTTCTAAGAAAATAGAAAACAGAAAACATAAAACTATTTTCTGTAAGTAAACGCACCCTTAGGGTTTCTGTCTGCTCTGAGAAGTGTGAGAACTTGTTAAGGGATTCGTTCACTCTCTCTCGCTGATTACATCGACATTCTCTTCTCCTTCTGGTATGTGCCTAATTCTGTTACTCTCAGGGTTGCTTGAGTTCTGCATTGATGAGATGCATCTCAGATTACATGTTCCAGTTTTATTTCTCATATTCTGACTCTTTTTTTTTTGGTTTCTACTTTTTTCTGTGCTAATACTATGGAGATGTACTCTACCAAGCAGAATATTCATAAAGATAAATATGTCGAGCCCACCGAATTTGAGGAGTCAGTTGCACAGGTTCGTAAGTGCTTTTGTTTTCAAATTCCAGTGTCATCTTGTGATCTGCCTTGTTTCCAGTTTAGGGTCCCTCTTGGATTTCTCTGTTATCTTTTGTTGATTAATACGGTGAAAGAATAGCTAACAGTAAGAAGAGACAATGTACCTTGTTTTCTTTCTCAAACGTGGGCTCGTAATTCAATCTTCTAGTTGTTCTCCTTTTCATATGTTTTATATTAACATCTTGCTTGCTAAAGATAACAGCTCCAATAGGCTTAAAAGTTTTTTCACAACTTGGCATCTTTTTCTTTTTTTGTCACGTCAACCTTAATTTTTGGTTTGCATATAAAGAAGAAAGATGGGACTAATTATGAATATTTTAATCGTTTATGTTTTCTTTTTCCAAAATTACTAGCCCAAGACTTGCGTCTTTTGAGAATTCGCGTTTTCTTATTTTCTCACTCGTTGAACTTAAGGTCTGTTATGTATTTAGTGAACATGAAATCATGGGAACTTAATGTTCTAGGGGGAACATTTATAATAATTTCTTAAAAAAAAATTGAGGCTACAGATTAAAAATCAGTCATCTTGATCTGAATATCGCCATATAAATTGATTTATCAAGTGTTGACAATAACAAGTCTGCCTTGAATTGATCATCTCTTTTTTCTTGTTCAAGTTGCAAAACAACTTGTCGCAAAGTTGGAGCGAGGTGAAAAGTGTCTGCATCACTTTTTAAACTGACTGAAGCTTACAGTGTCTTTGTACACATTTTTGAAGGAAGAAACTTATCTAGCGGGACCCATTTTGACTTAGGTACTGCCGAGCAGTGTGGACAATGCCAACTAGGCTAGTTGTTTAACATCTAGAAGAGGGCCATTAAGACGAGGTGATGTCAAGTGCATGCATATACCCAAACTTAACATAAATGTAATAGGTCCTATACCAATCATATTGGTAAGAATTCGAGTAGAAATGTCATATTTGTGTTGCAGACGCAGTACAGAGTTAGAAGCTTGAAGCTTCCATATTCTAGGTTGCAGTCCTTATGTTACAAAACTTTCAAGATTCCTAGTTTCAGCTTCCATTTGTTTTGCAGGATCTGCGCACCTCAAACATTATTCTTGCAGTTGTAATAGTTCTTTGTATTTGAATTTCGAACTATGAGCTAGTAGTGGAACTACTAAAAAACTTACTTTTATTGATAAAATATTAACATAAAACTTGTGAACTTCTACATATTACGGTCACTATTTGTGTCCTGATCAGTTTTTAATGATTCATTCAAGATGCTATGGTTGTGTCCATACTACTCAAGCATGTTGGCAGGGTAAGTTAGACAAGCGTAGAGTTCCTCTCCTGGAAACTTGCTGGTATCAAACCTACTGTAAGTCATGCTTCCAAATGAGTATGAATTGGAATGATCATCTTCAGATAATGAACCTGATAGTAGAGTAGTTGCAGGTGGGGCTGATGCAAGTAGTAGCATATCTCGAGTCCTGTTTAGCTCGTGCTTTAGCATGTTAACTTCTTTCTCGAGCTTAGTCTTTTCTGCTAATACCTTTCTTATCTCTTGTTGAATATGCTTATATTCATGTTCTTTGGCTTCAATTTTGTGCCTGGCTCATCTGTTTTGATACCAGACTGCTATTTGTCTAGGCGAAACTCCTAGTTGTGTAGCAAGCTCAAGCTTTAGTTCTGCCTTTAGCTTCTGAGGAACACAGAGTTTAGAGCCCGCAATCTCTGTTTATATTCTGCTTATAACTCTATATCCAACTTTTTAATTGCATACCTAAATTCAGGTCAGTTTTTTATTTTTCCTTTTTCTTTGATTCATTTTGTTAGTAGTTATATGTTTTTTTATACCTTTTTTTAAATGGTTTTTGAATTCTAGTCTTTATTGGATATTGTTGGGTTTGTTTTGCGTTTTCTAATTCTAAACTGTTTAGAATTTTGGATGGTTATTTGATATTTCCACTTGTTATATGCCAAATTTTGCAGAGGAACAGTTGAGCTTTGGTCAGACTGTAAGGATTAAGGAGAGTCGCTTTCTCTTTTGTATTGAAAGAGAGGTTTGGATCTTTTCACTTAAAGTTTATGTTTTGGTAAATTTATTTAATTATTTTGAATTTCAAAATCTCTTTTATATAATTTATTTTTAACCCAACCCAATCCATGAACAGCCCTAATACTGGTTAAGCTTTATTAAGTACTGAGGACATTCTTGTTGCTTTTTATTACTATGTCACTTACCAGGTATCCTCATCAATCAAATTAATGATTACTAACCTTTCAAAGCACAGACAGATCGAATTTATATGTGCGGCCTCACGTGAAATGACATCCTCTACCTTTATTCACACGTGAATATGATGAAGAGAATCACCTGGAGTGCTAGCTTCCTTTCTTGGTGGCTAGGGTATAATTTTCTTTTCTTTCTCAAAGTTACAAAAAATGAATTTTCTCTCCTCTCCAAGTGACGGCTACCACTCTCTTTTTCTATGCTTAATTAGAGTTTACAATATACATATCAAAATATGTATAGAGTTGACCTAACCCTAATTTAGAGAGAAAATTTCGGGCTCACTTTTTTTATTAAAATGAGAAATACTTTATATCTTATTTAAAATAATAATAATAATAATAATAATAATAATAATAATATTATTATTATTATTATTATTATTATTATTATTATTATATTTTGAATTTTAATTTATCACAAAATAAATTTTGAAATGTCTCAATTAACTCTTAGTCAATTCATCACATTCTATGTGTGCGACTCAATAGGTTCATATTATATTAGCAATGGGTCTCAATCTCATCATGGGTCTACAAGTTATAAGCGGCCTTTAGTAAGACATTATGACTACCCAAATAATATGAATATCAATAATTTAATTTTAACCTAATAGAATATCTTATAATCCCTTTATCAAACGATATCTTATTTGAACATAATTTATGGTCCATGTCAAACTTACATAGTATAAACATATAATTTTTTGATCACTAAGTAGATTGATAATATCAAATGATATTTATAGCTCCATTAATTCATTTGAGCACGGCCATACATTTCTTATTCCTATTTATCGAGGGGCTCAATAGATATCTCTCTTACGAGAGGGACAAATTCTTTCTTGATTATCACTATTCTCTGCATGATTCTCATTATGTCTAATCATAACCTTTATGTTTGTTCGATTAAAGATAATGTTTGATTATGTCAAAACATAATCTTCGTCATGTAGGATGCTGCAATAATCTCAAGTCTAAAGATCGATAACATAACTATTATGAGATCACTAATGACATTAACCCATATAGTATTTCATAGCTGGTCTATTTAGTACTCTATTCTCTAACAAGTAACTATAAATTTAATTCATATCACCATATATAATTATCACATGATTATTAATCAAACTCATATTAATCTTTATTTATCATTATTCTTTTAATGATAAATAACTAGGGATAGTCAAAATAACATTAGACTGTTATTTACAAACATTATCATAATATAACATACCAACAATATAATAACATGAAAAAAAATTTAATTTTATAAAATGAAATGTGACATTATATAAAGGATCAAATGTTTGGCCTAAAGCATAATCACTAACACTCACTACAAAAAAACAGTCAATTACCAACTAAAATTGGTGATATCATTTTTGTCGCAAATTTTGCGATGGATTCGCGACTGTTTTACAATTCCGTCGTGGGGAGGATATTTTCTATTTTTTGCGACGAATTAGCGACGGAATGAAAAAACAGTCGCTAATTATTGGCGGGAAGTATATGCACCATGTTTTGTGACGGAATTAGTGACAAATATTTTCGTCGCTAAATTTTATAATTTTTATGTCATGAAATTAGTTCTAGAAAATTTAGCGACGAAAATTTTAGTCGCTAAATTTTGAGGGAAATTATAGTGCCTTTTTTCGACGGTTTAGCGACACATCTGTCGCTAATAGTAATTTGCTACAGCAGAAATATTAGCGACGAAGTAATTAGTCACTAATCCGTCGCAAATAAATTAAAAAATAATTTTTTTAATTTCGCTCACATGATTTATGTATAGTTTGAAGTAATTATAATATAGACCATATGAAATTACTATAATCAAATGAAAATTAGCATCCAAATAAATAGAATTGTTGTTCATTAAATTTTAATTTATTTTAATAAATAAATAAATATGAACTTATCATAATACTAAAAAAGTATAAGTTATCTTAATGGAAATAAGAAATAAAATCTGAAATTGGGGAGTTTGGTCTGTAACGCCCCCAAAATTTGAGTCATTCGACAAATATTTTTTTATATGTGAGCAATATTTCTGATACCGGTTCACAAGGATCAATTTATTGAGGATCTTATACGAGTAAGTATAATTTGAAGGTTTATATATATATATATATATATATATATATATATATATATATATATATATATATATATATATATATATATATATATATATATATATATATATATATATATATATATATATATATATATATATATATATATATATATATATATATATATATATATATATAAAATCATTTTGGTAACGATGAAAATGAAAAATGGTTAATGTATATAATTATATAATAGCTATATAAGGGTAAAAGTTAATGAAACTTGGGAATATTTGTGTTGCTAATATTAATTTATTTCAGTAAAAAAAGATTAAGTTAATATTTATGCTCACTAATTATTTTTAAAAATATTTTATATGATATTATTTGCCTATTTTATATTAAAAATTTTTAAAAAATTTATAATATCTATTATTCCAAACATTACAAAATAAATGAAAAATACAAATGCATATTTATTGTTACTAATTAACATTAAAAATTATTTCAAATAAATTGAGGACTAAAATCACAATAAAATAATTAAATGAGATAAAATGTATAAATTAATATGTAGAATATATTTTTAAAATTTTTTTTATAAAAATAATGATAATATACTCTATGTTGTATTAATATATTCAATACATATGTAAATATATGGGTACAAATAAAAAACTCTAGGTAAATAATTAAGAGATATTTTTTTTATTTGTTATGGTAATTTCATTTATTTTAATAAATTTAATTAATATCATTTATTTTATGCTCTTGTAAAAATTTATATTTATTGAATGATATTTTTTGTACACTAAATTCTCCTTTTGAACAACTTATAAATTTCTATATTACAGTATTATTTATTTATTTGTTAATCAAAAATAATAAAAAAAAGTAGCATTACATTAAAAACAATGGTAATTGTATTGATAATTGTACAATCTATTGGCAACAAACTTAATGGAAATTTATTTTAATTTAAACACCGATCAAGTATCAGCTATAATACACTAATAATGTTAATAGAAAAAGATTATGGCCATAACTTTTAAAAGAAATGACAGTTGAAGGAAGAAAAAGAGAGAAAAGCGAGGAGAGAGAGGGAGGATCGAAAAAAGGAGAGTGAATGCCGGACCTCTCACCGATCAGTGGTGCCACCCCAGCTGTTCCATCGGCAGTAACTGCTTTGCCACTACCTTTCCCTCAATCTCCTATCCCTCCATCAACTGCGGTGTCTTGTGCCTCCACCTCCCTGATTCCTCTTCTTAGGTCAAAATCGCCCTTTTATTTTCTGCCGATTCTCGATGGAGACAGACAACATGATCTACACTGGTGAGACCCTAAGGTCAAGATGATCCTTTCGATGCCTACTGCTCCTCTCCACTCGCCGATAATGAGTGGATTGGAGAGGGCAAATGGAATGTATACAGGTACTTATCAACCATTATTCTTGAACTTCCTCTGTTTTATTCCTGAACTTTTATACATTATCAATGTTCTTATCTTTAATTTCTTTTCTCTTATTGCAGGTCTGCCCATGCTCCTTTGAAGCTAGTGAGCTGATTTCCCGATCATCCTGAAATTGGAACATTGCATGATAATTTTGTGTAAGAGTTCTTTTTCTGACCGGCTTGTTTAAGCTAGAAGTTCTTATTGAGCTGCATCTGCAACTTTTTTCTTATATGCGTTTAACATTCAACCATCACTTTTAGAAGCTAAATAAGGGGTTCTCCATCTTTGTAGGCATGCTGTTGATACTTTTCGAGATTACAAATATCTGGGCACACGCATTTGAGTTGATGGAACAGTAGGAGAGTAAGTTCCTGTAAGCTAAATGATACAATTTGTTGTAAGCTTTACCTCAGCCATTTTTATTTATTTATTTATTTATTTTTGCTTGCTAGATATAAATGGATGACATATGGAGAAGCAGGTACTACAAGAACATCAATAGGTTCTGGCCTAAGATATCATGGAATACAAAAGGCAAGTATTGAAACTACAATTACATGCTAAAATGAGCTTCCACATTATTTTGTTCAAACTGATTTAATGCTTCATTTATATGTATTAACCATCTCTGTTCGGTACCTCTGGACATCTGACTTTCTCATTTGATTATTACATGGAGCTTGTATTGGATTTTATTTCATCAATAGACCAGAATGGCTCATTGTTGATCATGCCTGCTCTGCCTACTCTTACATATCAGTTCATTTATATGACACTTTTTGGGTTCAATTAATAAACATGCTATCCAATATATGATTGCATGCATTTCATTCTTTGTTCTTAATTATAAATAATGTTATAATATTATTCGTTTAATTTTATCATGCATATTTTAAGTAATTCTAAAATGCTTTGCTTTTCATTTTTAGGTTTGCAAGTATAATACTAATTAGAGTTTATATACTTTTTTAAAATTATACAATAGCAAAATATTGAAATTTGTGGATATTGGTGAGAACGTATACGTGAATCTTTTTATTATTATTATTATTATTATTATTATTATTATTATTATTATTATTATTATTATTATTATTATTATTATTATTATTATTATTATTATTATTATTATTATTATTATTAAGAGATTCTACTGATAGTTTAGGGAATGGATACTTGTCACATTAGGAGTTTGAGAAATCACATATTCACAACAACTTAAGCATTCGATCATTGTCAATATTGGTCCCCCTCTCTCTTTCTATCATGTGTTTTTATTGTGCGTACGGGCATGCACTAAAAATTTATGCTTCTGCCATCAGAGAAAGAGCAGAAAATGTAGAAAATGACATCCACATGTGACCAACACATGGAAAAGTGGATTTATCATCTTGTAGTTTTTGGTTGATCCAATATACTGTCTGTAGAATGAATTTGTGAGATTTGACAGGAATTCCAAGGCAAAATAAATTTTTTTCCTTATTAGGATTAAGCTTTCTCGTTGAAGTGATATCGTTACAACTTTTCAATATGCAATTGAATTGTACAGTCCATATGGACAGCGAACTGCTATTTTATGTGTGAATGATCGCCCCACTCCAAGGAAGTATCCACGTGACCCAGGTACCCCAGCAAAACTATTATTGTAGCTGTCCATTCTTTTCCTCAACATTGACTATTGTACTATGATTCTTGCTTCCTTTTAGAATGTGTATAGTATCATTTTTCCTTTCAGTCTATCTTTTCTACAGTCACTGTAGTTCGTAAGAGTATTATATGAGCTTATTTTTTTATTTAATTAATTAACTATAATTTTTGTGGTTTTGTCAAAGTGGATATGCTAAGTTAATCATTTGCTTTTGTGAGAAGATACTAGCTTTGGTCAGTTACATTGTTTAATTTATGGAAATCATTGTTAACAAATTTAGGATTGAGTTTCCGAATTTTGTTCAAAGGTTGTGCAACTTAACAAGTATTTGTTATTTAGTGAACATAATAGCGGGTTCCTGAATTGAGAATTAATTAAGACCCATTTTCTTTCAGCATTATCAATTATAAACTATAGAAATAGAAAATAGTCAAGGAAGAAATTGAGTAGGTGAATAAAAATGTGCTTTAGAGAAGATATAAATAGAATATCATGAGAACCTAGTTATTAGGAATTTATATCCAAGTAAGCAACTACGTACAAAATGATGCAAACTGATGACCTTTTCTATTTTATTATGATATCAAATTATTAATGTTTGAGCCACGAACGATATAAAAAAAATTATGAAGACTTAATTAGAATACACAGACTATGAATTATATGGAATTTTTTATGATTTCTTTGATATTTGAACTTTACATTATACGATGAGCAGTGTGATTGAGTTATACTAATGTATGGGTAGTGTGATTGAGTACTACTAATGTATGAACTTTAAATTTTTTATGATTTCTATGATTGCCCATTGTTTGCTCTCAGAATGGTTATGAGACACATTAGATGCATTTTTCAGCATCAGACAATGTGTTTTTGCTTGTTTTATTCTTTACAAGCACAACTTAACATCATGTTGAGTGATCCTAGGATGTTTACTTGGTCATAATTATATCAGGGTTAGGTTAAAAAATGTTCAAACATTTCATTTTGATCTGTCAACTTGTTCACGTGTCAGGGGCATGAACACACACGATACCTAGGTTAAGGAAAGTAAGATTTTGTAGGGTAGGTGACAGAATGTTAATCTTGATTATCTTGTTAAAGTTTTGTGCTTGTTAGATAAAATCTTAGACCTTAACGTTTTTTGCATGACATTAGAAAGTGGGCTTTATTTGAAACTGAGGAAAGAGCTGTCTAATATTCCAGATTTAACACATACATCACAACTCTTGAGTGAATTAGAAAATAATACCATGACTTCATATGAATGAAAGTGAAATGTTCTGTGATTCAGCAGTACGCAATTTATATTGGTCCTACATTTCAATATATCACCAAAACCAAATCAACAACACAAAAAATGAAATCAGTTTACTGCCTTGAAAACATGATAAACTCAATTTACTTCAAAACTAACTCAAAGTTATCTTTTTATGTTTTTCTTTGCCCAATACAATTCGGGGATTAATGAATTTTCACTCCTTGTAGATTACTTTTTGTGTTGTTTGTTTGCTGATTTTGATGGTTGTTTTGTTAGGTTGAGGGCCACATGGACTACCTCCCACACCTGCAAGGCGTGTACTTTTCATTTTATACCAGACTGCAGTTCCTTACATGGCAGAAAGAATTAGGTTCTACACAGGTTTGTTCTCTATAATAGTCTCATTTTAAATTTTTATAATTCTGTATACGATATTACAACAATATTAGCTAGGAGCTAATTCTATATTTGGTAGGAAATTGTAAAGATTTAATTTGTTAGTTATTAATTTTAGGGAAATAGATTGTATAAATAATATTTTGTTTTATATATTGTTTTTTATATTAACTCTATATTTGTAATGAATTCATTACAAATTATATATATATGAAAATATAAGATTATTATTTATATTTGTATCTATTATATATGAATTTTATAATATTAGATTATTATTCATATTGCGTACAAGATGAAAATTTAAAAATATATGAAAAGAAAATTTAGCGACGGATTCGCGACAACATCTGTCGCTACTACACAAACGTTAGAATTTAACAAATAATTAGTGAGAAATATTTCATCGCTAAATTTTACAATAAATTTATAATTAGCGACGAAAAAGTAGTTGCTAAATATTATTATTATTATTATTCGACAACTAATTAGGAATATAAATTAGCGACAAAAAAAATTAGCGACTGATTTTGAATTTCGTCGCTAATATATTCGTGACTGGCCTTTTAGCGACTATTCGTCGTGGCATCGCTAATATAAATTAGCGACGGAATTTTTCATCGCTAATTACCAATTTTTTTTTTGTAGTGACTTAAGATCTTCATAAATTCTCTGTATAACAACCTAGATATTTAAAGGCAAAGAGTGGACTATGCCCCCTTGCATCATCATATCTGGATGAAATTTTAACATTTTCAGTCCCTTTTGTTATGTCAGTTAGTTTTTATAAGGACTTCTTCCCATCATAAGCAGATGATTTATATTACATAGAAACTTTAATAAAGTTTCATTTAATTGTAAAGTGAACCAACATCAATTAGTAAGAAAAGCAAATTGTGCTTTGGGCCTAACAAGCCTTTTCAAAACTAGCCTCCATTATAAGGAGAAAGGGGGAAGAAAAAGTAAAAGCTTTGGGTTGGGTCAAAATAGTTAGGGTAGAATGTTACCCATTTACCCATTTATGACCGATTTGATTTTTATGAACCAAATAAACAACTTGCTTTGAACCAAGATCCATTAGTAATAGAAATAAATTGGGTTTTTAGCCTAATGAGCCTTTCTGAACCAACCTTCATTAGAAAAAAGAATAATAATAATAATAAAAAGCTTTCTCTTTATATCTTGAGTTCTAAAAACTAATAAAATTTTTATATAATTCACTCATCATATCTAATAAAAGATAAATGTTGAAGACTGTTTAGTTATAATGTTTCAAATTTGCAAAAGTTGGCTATAATCATCCTTAGCCAAACTACTTCTTCTTTTGGATATGAGCATGATTGGAATGTATTCGAATGCATCCACACTAAAAAAAAGAAACAAATTGGAACATGAAAGATTTGAATGATCTTGTATATGTTCACTGGAACTTGAGATTGAAAAATAGGTGAATTGTTCTTTGTCTATAATTATCTTTATATTTTATACTTTGCCTCAAAATAATGTTATCATTGCTTATAATGATTAGGTTAACAAATTTTAAGAAAGTATATGATCCAGTTGATTATAAATCAATTGAGAAAATTGATTTTGGATTGTGGAGAAGGAAAAAAAAAAGAAAGAGAGCTTGACTTTGATAAGACTGAGAGAATGGTAGAAGAAGAATATCAAAAAAAATGGAGCTTTAAGTGTGCAAGGTTTGTTTCTTTTATATAATATGAATTTAGTTTAAAATATTGAAAATTATGTGCATTTATATTCATTATATATTTATTTTAAAAATTTTAGATGCTATGGAGCATGATTTAATTCAATCTAACTAAGAAGTAGATGGAGATAGAGATAGAGATGAAGGCGAAGATGAAGATTGATGACTAATGATAATTGTTCATCACCATATTAAATGAATTTATTTGAATACTTGTTTTTTATGTATGTGAACTTATTTGTATATTTGCTACTTATATTTGGATTTTATTTGATTTTTATATTTGCAAATTACAAACTTTGTAGGAATTCAAATTAACATTTTTATATAGATATTTGATAACTAAAAGGTTTTTTAATGTGTTTTTACATACAATATTTATAATTTTTTATAAACAATTGTATTTAAAAAATAAAAGATTTGAGTCAATCTAGTCAAATCAATTGAATCATGAACTAGTTGCCATGTCGAGTTGAATTGGACTGGTCAATTTTTTTAATTTGTTAAATTTTTTTATTATTTAAATTCCTCTATAATCAATGGTTATTATTATTATTATTATTATTATTATTATTATTATTATTATTATTATTATTATTATTATTATTATTATTATCATTATCTCTCATTGATTAATGGGTCTTAATGTCACATCCTTCTCTAAAAGTTAAAAAAAATGAAAGAACTACTATTAAGTTTTAATCAATCTCACAGGCTTGTTTCTAGTCCATAATCATTTCTACATTTTATGTTTTATCTCAAAATAGTGTTATCATTGCTTATAATGATTAGGTTAACAAATTCTAAGAAAGTATATGTTCCAATAATTGATTATGAATCAATTGAGAAAATCGATTTTGAATTATGGAGAAGGAAAAAGAAGGAGAGCCCGACTTTAATGAGATTAAGAGAATGGTTGAAGAAGAATATCCAAAAAATGATGGAGCTTTAATTGTGCAAGATTTGTTTCTTTTCTATAATATGAATTTAGTTTAAGATATTGAAAATTATGTGCATTTATATTAATTATATATTTATTTTGAAAATTTTAGATGCTATGAAGCATGGTTTAATTTAATCTAACTAAAAAGTAGATGTAGATGGTCATGAAGATGGAGATGGAGATGAAGATTAATGATTAATGATAATTGTTCGTCACCATGTTAAATGAATTTATTTGAATACTTGTTTTTGATGTATGTGAACTTGTATATTTACTACTTATATTTGGAATTTATTTGATTTTTTTTATTTGGGAATTGAAAACTTTATAGGAATTCAAATTAATATTTTTATACTGATATTTGATAACTAATTGGTTTTTAAATGTGTTTTTACATACAATATTTTTAATTTTTATAAACAATTATATTTAAAAAATAAAAAATTTGAGTCAATCTAGTCGAACCAATTGAACCATGAACCAGTTGCCATGCTGAGTTGAATTGGACTGGTCATTTTTTTAATTTGTTAAATTTTTTATTATTTAAATTCCTCCATAATCAGTGGTTGTTATTGTTGTTGTTGTTGTTGTTATTATTATTAACGTTAGATTATCCCTCTTTGATTAATGGGTCTTAATGTTACCTCTCTCTTTGAAATTTAAAAAAGAAAGAACTATTGTTAAGTTTTAATCAATCTCTCTGAAATTTTCCTAGTCCATAATTATCTTTATATTTTATGTTTTGTCTCAAAATAATGTTGTCATTGCTTATGACGATTAAGTTAACAAATTCTAAGAAAATATATGATCCTATTGATTATGATTCAATTGAGAAAACATGTTTCAGATTGTGGAGAAGAAAAAAGAAGAAGGGGAGCATGACTTTGATAAGATTGAGAGACTGCTTGAAGAAGAATATCAAAAAAATGGAGCTTTAAGTGTGCGAGGTTTGTTTCTTTTGTATAATATGAATTTAGTTTAAGATATTGAAAATTATATGCATTTATATTAATTATATATTTATTTTGAAAATTTTAGATGCTATGAAGCATGGTTTAATTTAATCTAACTAAGAAGTAAATGTAGATGGTCATGAAGATGGAGATGAAGATGAAGATTAATGATCAATGATAATTGATTGGCACCATGTTAAATGAATTTTTTTGAATACTGGTTTTTGATGTATGTGAACTTATTTGTGCATTTACTACTTATATTTGGAATTTATTTGATTTTTATATTTGCAAACTTTGTAGGAATTCAAATTAATATTTTTATACTGATATTTGATAACTAATAGGTTTTTAAATGTGTTTTTACATACAATATTTTTAATCTTTATAAACAATTATATTTAAAAAATAAAAAAAAATTAAGTCAATCTAGTTGTACCAATTGAACCATAAACCAATTTCCATGCTAAGTTGAATTGGATTGGTCAATTTTTTTAATTTGTTAATATTTTTATTATTTAAATTCCTCTATAATCAATGGTTATTGTTGTTGTTGTTTTTATCATCATCATCTCTCTTTGATTAATGGGTCTTAACGTTACCTCTCCCTTTGAAATTTAAGAAAAATAACTATTGTTAAGTTTTAATTAATCTCTCCGTGTTGTTCCTAGTCCACAATTATCTTTATATTTTATGTTTTGTCTCAAAATAATGTTATCCTTACTTATAACGATTAGGTTAACAAATTCTAAGAAAGCATATTATCTAATTGATTATGAATCAATTGAGAAAATAGATTTCGAATTGTGGAGAAGGAAAAAGAAGAAGGAGAGCTCGACTTTGATGAGATTTAGAGAATGGTTGAAGAAGAATACCCAAAAAATTATGGAGCTTCAAGTGTGCAAGGTTTGTTCCTTCAATAATGAATCTATAGTTTAAAATATTTAAAATTATGCGCATTAATATTAATTATATATTTATTTTAAAAATTTTAGATGCTATAAAGCATGATTTATTTGAATTTAACTAAGAAGTAAATATAGATGGAGATGAAGATGAAGATGAAGATGACGATGAAGATGAAAATTAATTATTAATGATAATTGTTCATCACCATATTAAATGAATTTATTCGAATACTTATTTTTGATGCATGTGAACTTATTTGTAGATATATTTACTACTTATATTTGGAATTTATTTGATTTTTATGTTTGTAAACTTTGTTGGAATTCAAATTAATATTTTTATATTGATATTTGATAATTAATAGGTTTTTAAATGTGTTTTTACATGCCGTATTTTTAATTTTTTTGAACAACTATATTAAAAAAAAAATTGAGTCAATCTAGTCGAACCAATTGAACCATGAACCAATTGCCATGCCGCATCATATTCAATTGATCAATTTTTTTAATTTGTTAAATTTTTTATTATTTAAATTCCTCTATGATCAATTGTTATTATTGTTATAATAATAATTATTATTAACGTTCGATTATGTCTCTCTGATTAATGAGTCTTAACGTTACCTCTTTCTCTGAAATTTAAAACAAAAAAAATTGTTAAGTTTTAATTAATCTCTCTGAGTTGTTCCTAGTCATAATTATCTATATATTTTATACTTTGTCTTAAAATAATGTTATCATTGCTTATAACGTATAGGTTAACAAATTTTAAGAAAGCATATGATCCAATTGATTATGAATCAATTGATAAAACTAATTTCGAATTGTGGAGAAGGAAAAAGAAGAATGAAAGTTTGACTTTGATGAGATTGAGAGAATTGTTAAAGAAGAATATCCAAAAAATGATGGAGCTTCAAGTGTGCAAGGTTTGTTTCTTTTATATAATATGAATTTAGTTTAAAATATTGAAAATTATGTGCATTTATATTAATTGTGTATTTATTTTAAAAATTTTAGATTTTGTAGAGTATGATTTAATTGAATCTAACTAAGAAGTAGATGGAGATGGAGATAAAGATGAAGATTGATGATTGATGATTAATGATAAATGTTGGTCACCATGTCAAATGAATGTATTTGAATACTTGTTTTTTATACATGTGAAATTATTTAGATATTTATAACTTATATTTGGACAATTTATTTAATTTTTATATTTGCAAACTTTATTGGACTTAAAATTAATATTTTTATATTGATATTTGATAAGTAATAGGTTTTTAAATGTGTTTTTACATACCATATTTTTAATTTTTATAGAAAATTATATTTAACAAAAAAAATTGAGTTAATCTAGTTGAACCAATTGAAACATGGACTAGTTGCCATGCCGAGTCGAATTGGATTGATCAAGTTTTTTAATTAGTTAAATTTTTTATTATTTAAATTCCCCTATGATCAATGTTTACTATTATTATAATAATTATTATTAACGTTAGATTATCTCTCTGATTAATTTATCTATCTAATTAATGGGTCTCAACGTTAAATCTCTTCTCTCTTTCAAATTTAAAAACTAGTGTTAAGTTTTAATTAATCTCTCCGAATTGAACCCTTTCCCTTTGTGATATCTCTCTCTTTAAAAATGCACCATCGCCCTCTGCTTCTCCTCGGAGAATGCGAAAGCTAAGGTCAGCATCTCTATCTCATTTCCATTTCTTTTCACTCTCTCATATCCATTTATTTTCTCTCCATTTTTTGTCTATTTGTTTTGGTCCATTTCTGTAATTGGTCATGATTTGTTCCTTGTATGGACAGAGTGGATCTTGTTTTGGCCTTATTTTGGGTTCTAGTTTTGGTGATTCTATTTACTTTTGCGGCTTGAATTTTCAGATGAAAAAACTCTGTGGTGTATGTCGTAATCCTGGCATATACTATACATGGTCTGAATGCTTGGCTGAAATAGACAAGGTGCAACTGTGCATTGCTCTTTCTATTCGCTGGCTGAAGCTTCTACGTCATTTGAAGAATACAGAGAAGAATAACAATGTTTAGAAGGGGTAAGACTTTTTTTTTTTGGTTTAGCATCTACTACTAAAATTTTCTCTTTTTATCTCCTTGTGAAGAAACCTATCTCTTGTTATGAGTCTTGTGGAAAGCAGTCGCTGCTCAAGGTTTCGTATGCGAGGGAGATCACTAGGAAGCACTACTATGCATGTAATTACTTCTCACTACTGTGGTGGTTTTACATCTGTCAAGCTTGGAGTGAATGCAGTCGCGGAGACAGCGGTGCCAGTGGTTCTTCTTGCTCTAGTGCATCCTAGACTATTATTTTAGCTTTAGTGTCGAGATGCCAAGCTCTCGAAGAAGAGGTAGAAAACATTAGTAGATAAAGGGATGCTTTTGAGAATAAAGCTGGGATTCTTGAAGAAGCCTTGAACCAATTAAATTTGGAGGATGATTGAAGTTCGTTATTAACTTTATTTAGATACTGATGTATATTATAGGTGCAACGTACATTAAGAAGTTTTAAAATTCTAAACTAAACCATCAAAACATTAACACCAAAACATTAATTCAATTTTGGTCAGGTGTTGCTGCTTGCTTTCATTTTCGTGTCTCATAGGTGCTGCAGAAAGAATAAGTGAATAACAGCAACGATTTTAATTTTTTGAGTGTATAAAAAGAAAATTACTGTATTTTAGGTGGTGGTGTTGCTGCTTCTACTAGCTTAATTCGATCATTTTCTAAGTCGAGCTCCTTTGTCAATTTCATGCCAGCAAACAAGATCTCTTAGAATGATGCATAGACTCTTCAATTTCTACATTTTTTTTTCTCTCGGAGGAGTTTGTTTATCCATTCCCACTTGAGCCTCCACCCCAATACACGGAGCAATATTATCTCTTTCTTGAGCCTCCACCCTAATATTTTCATTGATTTTATCATTGTTCCCTTCAGCAGCACTAACTCCCACTTATGTCACATCATCAAACTTCTGTTTTTGCGTCGTGATACCACCAGCATGCTTTGGCACATTCTCATCTCCTTGACCTGGTGCCACAATTTCATCTACATGTTCTAGCACATTCTCATCTTCTTGACCTAGTGCCACATTCTTAGAACCAACTCCCACCTGTTCCACGTCACCAAACACCTGCTTTTGTACCATGATACCACCAGCAAACTTTGACACATTCTCATCTCCTTCACCTAGTGCCACATTTTTTTTACATGTTCTGGCATATTCTCATCTTCTTGACCCTGTGCCACATTTTCATCTTGATGCTTTGTCACAATCTTACTGCCAACATTGTCTTGACCTGATGCCACATTTTCAACATCATGCTTCCCCTGCTGCTACATTGGTTCCACATTCTCATCTCCATGTTGCTCTGGCACAATGTTACCATGAGCATGATCTTGAATTGTTGCCCCATTTTCACCTTCATTCTCATCCTAATGCTGCTCTGGCATAATGTCACCACCAACACGGTCTTGAACTGCTGCCACATTTCCACCTTCATGCTTTTGATCCACCAATGTCCAATTTTGGTCATTGATTTGCTCTCTAATCTTTAACTCTATCTCCTAGATTATAGAATAATGTTTACAACTTTTGCCTAATGCAAGAAACAAAAAAAGTCAGTTCATTTCTCTTAAAAAGATAACATAAAAAAAACCATATTGTATCATCACCAGATCTCCATTTTTGCTTTATAAATATCACCAAACATGATATTATATGTAGAACTTACCTAGAATAAACGATAGCAAAAAGCAAATTATTCATACTCCTTGTTGAGTAGATAAAGGTATTGCTCCACAGCCATAAAGTAATGGAATAAAATAACAAATTTAGTAAAATGCCATTATAAAAAATGAAAGAGAAGATTAATGTCAAAAAAATAAAACCTTAACCGAGTCATCAAAATATTGATCGGAATACAAAATATTCATGAACTGTGATTTATCCACACTAAAAACGTGACTTGCATCTCCTTCACATAACTATCAGTATTGAAATAGAAAACTAATAAAAACACATAACAAGAATATATTTTTATTGACTAAAACCATCATATACTTTAACTTACCTATTAGAAGTGATTCAATATATTTGATAATAGCTTGCGAACTTTTTTCTAATTCTTTAGAAATGTCTATTTCTTGAAACTATCAAGTAAAATTTTCTCCCAATTAGATAACACAGCAAAAGGTTCTCATTCTATATTAAAATTGGACAAGAAGATATAAAAAACATGTCTTACATCTTTCAGAAATGCCAATAACTCTAAGTTGGGCTCTTACACCTCCAAGACAAAAAGATTTTTTGACACTTATTGTAACTTTTTTGGAAGCTAATATTGTTTGTCAAGATACATCAAATTGATGACATCTCAGATTATACATTGACATGAAAGAAAAAGCAATAAGATGAATAAAAAGGTTGACATACTTTCTTTGTGATCGACTTCTCCATCGATACTCCTTTTCCATTATCTGAAATATTTTTTGAAATTATTTCAATCTCATTATTTGAAGCTTTAGGACTTAAAGATGCCCCAACAGTCGTAGGGGTCCCTAGAGCAGTAAACTATGGAAGAACAAATAATATAATCCATAGTCAGGTTATAATTACATTTTGGATACGTAATGGCAAGGAAATAAGAAACAACGTGAACTTTCTATTGAAAAATTTTATATCCTTCGAGCATTATTATGTTTTCGATTTCGTGGGTAGAGGCCTTGTTACCCATTTTGGAGGCTGTGGAGCCTCTGTTGACGGTGTATCGGACTGTGACTCTACATCAAATTGACCGTTGGTGGCCTCACAAGATAATTATATGTCTGACACATCAGCAAGGTAGCAACTTGGTGGTGGAGAGCTTGGGGTAGATGTAGCAAAGCTTGGACTTATCAAACCTATCCTTAATCTCTTGTAACTTCTCGCATTGATATTAGTTTACATTTTAGTCCTAGTTTATACAGCCCTAACCATCTTTTCTTTAAAATGGGTTATTAATGAGCATTAATTCTAACTTTATAAACGGGTTGAATTGGTCCAAATAGGTTGAAACAAACAAGTGTGCCTTCAACTTCTGTCCTCAAGGCTGATAAAGAGTCTAAGATTGATAACACATGTTGTTACTAATGGCGGAAGGCCTAGTGATGGCTATGGATGGCACAAAGTTTGTCAGAAAATGTTGAAGGGAAATTCCCATTTAAGTGAATTTTCATAGTAATGTGTGCATTATTTTGACATTGCTGCTTTTTTTAAAAAAATTTTGTATCTAAACTTCCAATCTGGTGAAGTGTATCGTACTTGATGTGCAGGAAAACCGGTACAAACCTAAAGGTCTACATTGCTTTAGTTAGGGGATGCAGTTTGGTAATATACTAAAGAACTGACTCATTTTCTGTTTCATTGGATTTCTTTTGTAGTTCTACATTATTGATAAATAACAAATTTTCATAGAGAATGGAGACATTTTTGTATAGGAAAAAGGGAGAAATTTGATGGTCAGGAGAGCAAATTCCAATCGGACTGAAGAAGACAAGCCCTGCAAAAGGTGTCTGCCCAGTTGTCCGGACGTTAGCACTTCAATGCCTAAGTTAGCAATAGGGAAAAAAGTTCTTAGAGAGAAAATAAAATATTCAACTTAGAGAAAGATGGAGTCGTGTTTTTATAAAATGAACCTGTTATTTATAGAGCTCGAAGAAGGTTGAACAGTGCTTTTAAATGGTTGGCCTACTCTGAAGTAGGTATGACCTATTGTATAGGTAATGGTGATTTGATAGAGGCATGCGTTAGATGGCCTCACTGGAGCAGGAAAAGGTCATGTCCAATTAAACGACCTTATTTCTCGTGTTTAGCGAATTGGCTTGGAGAGGTTTTTCATAAGCCTTCTAATTATGGGTGTTTAGCGAATTGGCTTGGAGAGGTTTTTCATAAGCCTTCTAATTATGGGCCTCTTGATGATGGGCTTTAGGGTTTTAATCTTTTTAGTATATTATCATTTGTTCCCCTTCGAGTAATTCGATCATTCTTAATAGAGATCAAAAGTTCGGGGTTCTGATGTTTCCATGACAACTATTTGACCCTTCTGTGATCAATGATGGAGTCCCTTAGTTCATTCTTTTTAGATTGAAATTTGGTTACGCCGAATATTGATAAAAAAAGTGAGTATGAGTCGAAGGACTGGAATTGAGTATTAATCAAGAGAATGAATCGTTAATCCGGAGATTGGAATTTTTATTATTTTGATCGGAATATGCATCAATCAAGAAAATGGGACTTTAGTTAAAAGATGTGGATTTTAATTACTTCAATAGGGATATATGTTGATCAAAAACTTGAACTTCCGTCGGTAGACTGGTATTTTAATTACTTCGATTGAGATATAAGTTGATCGGGAATTTGAAATTCAATCAGTAGAATGGTATTTTAATTACTTCGATCGAGATATACGTCGGTCGAGAATTTGAACTTCAGTCGGTAGACTAGTATTTTAATTATTTCAATCGAGATATACGTCAATCGAGAATTTGAACTTCAATCGGTAGACTGATATTGTAATTACTTCAATCGGGAATTTGAACTTCAATCGGTAGACTGGTATTTTAATTACTTCGATCGAGATATACGTTGATTGGGAATTTGAACTTCAGTCGGTAGACTGGTATTTTAATTACTTCGATTGGGATATACGTCGATCGAAAAGTTGAACTTCAATCGATAGACTGGTATTTTAATTACTTCGATAGGGATATACGTTGATCAGAAATTTAAACTTCAGTAGGTAAATCGGTATTTTAATTACTTCGATCAGGAAATATGTTGATCGGGAATTTGAACTTTAATCGGTAGACTGGTATTTTAATTACTTCAATCGGGATATACGTTGATCAAGAATTTGAACTTCAGTCGGTAGACTAGTATTTTAATTACTTTGATTAGGAATTTAAACTTCAGTCGATAGACTGGTATTTTAATTACTTCGATTGGGATATACGTTGATTGGAAATTTGAACTTCAGTTGGTAGACTAGTATTTTTATTACTTTGATCGGGATATACGTCAATCCTGAATTTGAACTTCTTCCTTGCATGCAATTTTTTTAATCATGAATTATTTTTCAAAGTTTGTTTTCCTAACCTTTTTGCTTGATGCTTATTCAAGGTTATGTGGCCTTTTTTTGGTTTAGACTTCTAGTGTTTCGACCATTTTGCTTTTCCTATTGCTTTTTTTGATTTCTACAAGTTAATCGTGTATGTTACGAATGAAAAAATTACTTGAAGGCTTGCCGATCGTCGTTTACCATACTTGTCTACTAATTTAACGGGTATTTAGATCGTTGCCTTTTTTCTTACATCGCTTCAAAAATGCCGCTTTGGAAAGGGTGTTTTTTAAAATTTTTTTGCTTTATCTTCTATGCTTTTATTATTGCATCTTTATTCCTACATTAAATAGTTAAAGCCACGTGGCTTCTTACAATTGGTTTCCTATAAATGACAATGACTATAAAAGGTGATGTTTTAATCTTCTTTTTAAAGCTTCTCTTTTCTTTAAAGCTTTATTTTCTTCTTGTTGCATCTTTTTTCTGAGGCTTTCCCATAGAATCACCTGATTGTTCCTTATCTTTTCTTATTTCTTTTTTCCATTTTAGGATGATGAATAAATTGCTAGGTTTTTTTTCTGGCACTACACGACTTACGATAGTGGGTCATATGACCTCCTATCCATACGGCTTCCTTCTTTCAGCCCTGAACTTTCTTTTAATTATGGTAGAGGATACACATCTGTATTTTCTTCTTTATTTTCTTGATGTTATCCTAATGTGAGAGAGCCTACTTGAACAAGGGATGGTCGTGTTGTAGTAAAGTTGTGGACTGATCATTGTCATGTTGTTGTTGTTTGTTTGTTTTTTCAAGAAAAAAGCTATTTTCCAATCAACTTTGTATTCTATAAAAGTTTAATGAACTTCATCTTTCATATAATATTGTGTTGTGCAGTTTTCTCGCTTTGCTTCTTTATTTGTCTCAAGATATATTACTTAAAAGAATAAGTAAAGAAATACTGCTAAAAACTATAAAAGAAATATTATAATCTAAGTGACACTTTAACTTATCTTGGGAAGATGTAAATTTGTTCTGATCAATTTAGATTATCGAAGCCTATGCGTTAGTCCTTTGCTATTAGTAGGTTCAGAGGAGGCTTTATATTGATTGGTTGGTCAAAGTTTGGTATTTCTGCTGATGACTTTCTGCGTCTGCCTGGATATTCGATCATTGCTACTCTAACGTTTGTTTTAATCGATTCTTTTTGGAAACATCTTTTGACCACGTCCCTAAAAAATGATGCTGATTAAATGCCTTTTATGGCTTCTTCAATTTTTGAGCTTTTATTATGGCTATTCATTTTTTTAACTCCTCATTTATTGGGATTGCCATGTATACCTCCGGACTCTTATAAATAGAGTCGATTCTTTGTGCTCTTGCCTATTCTTTTTCTTCGTTGTCTTCTTTTCTGCTTGCTTTCTTCTTTGTCGCTTGCTCTTACTTCTCCCATGGAGTCCCCTGATTACTCGAGCCCTACTTTGGTATTGCTATTTTAGGAAGACGAATGAACGGTCAGGTGATTCCTTACATTTTCTTTCATTTTTTAGGTTTCAATGTGCCACAAGTGGGAGATGCTTACAACATCTTAAAGGTTAAGGAAGAACAATGACCATCAACAATAGACATAGGATTATGTTTTTCTCTTTGTAAACTTCAAATGTAATGTTTTAGAAAGAGCTTGAATAAACTTTATGCTCGTCGCTTTATTAGTTGCAATATATATCGATATGTTTATTGGATCAATCAAAAGAATGTCGATCAAGTGAAGTTAAGAAATCAAATTTGTTAAACAAATCAATCTTTCAATCAAATTTAACAAAATTTTTGTTGATCTTTCGATCAAGATGTGACAAATTTTCAACGATCTTTCGATCGGGATGATAATAAATTTTCATCAATCTTTTGATCGGAATAATAACAAATTTTCATCGATATTTCAATTAGGATTATGGCAATTTATTTGATAAGCTTTTGGTGACTATTTTTTCCTTGTTCTGAGGGGCTCATTCTTTTAGGGCCTTCTTCACCATAGGAAAATGTATCAACTAATTATAAACTTGTCAGTTTTTGGCATTGATCGCCATAGGTTCTTAAGGATTTTCTTTTCTTCTTTTTCTTCTTTTCCGTCTAACATTTCTTATTCTTTTGGCATTAGTGCCTCATTTCTCTAATTTGACTTCCTCCTTTTAATACTTGCTGGATCGATCGGATGCGAAACAGGTAGTTCCTGCTCACCTAGTTTTTTCCTTTCCTTTACTTTCAATCATACTTCATCCTTCCATCTCTATTTTATTTCTCTATGTTTGCTGAAAGAAAAAGCTAGTGAGGTAGAAGCATCAACACCCATATTTTGGATTGTTGAAGTGTATGAAGGCAGTTTCTTATTCCTCTTGTGTCTTTTTTTTACGGGAGAACTATAAGGAATTGCACCTTAATGTATGATATCGAGGAGGGGAAATATTTTGTCCTCCTTTAATATCAGTGCAGGTAATTTCGTCTTCCTTCAATATTAGAAATGCTTTCCCTAAAACTGCTTGCAGAATTACTTTGGTGGAGATCTCCATTTCGATTGGCTTTGCTACTTATAGGGAAATATTCTTTCAAGATAATCCTTTGGTTCTAATACTTGGGTTATAGGGTCAGTCCTTCTCTCTAAGCTAAGAAGAATGGGTGACCCTTTTATGGTTTTCCTAGAGACGAGGAGAGGGGCGATCATTTCATCCTTTCCAGTACTTTTCCTAGAATGCTAGTTCTGAGAGTCTCCTGCATTTGCTATGTGATATCTTGAAAGGAAGACATTTTGCTTCTTTTGGCCCTAACACATAATTTTTTGCTTTCTTTTAGTCCCGAATTTTGTTTTTACCATATGTTGTCATCCCATATAGTTTCGAAGACTTTCATAGTTTCTTTATTTATCAGCATCCTCTTCGTTGTTGTGAATCCATACTCCTCACCAAAAGTGTGGAGTTGGATGTTTTTTCTCAGCCACTAGCTCTAAACGAAAGCACCAAAGGATAAATCACAAATTTTCATAGAGAAGAAAGAGATTTCCATACAGGAAAAGGGAGAGATTCGATGAATAAAATAGCAAATTTTGATCGAATTGAAGTGACAAGCCTTGCAAAAGGTGGCTGCCCAGTTATTCGGGCGTTAGCACTCTAATGCTTAAGTTAGCAATAGGAAAAAACTATTAAAGAGAGAATAAAATATTCAACTTAGAGAGAGACAAAGTCATGTTTACAGAATGAATCTATTATTTATAGAGCTCGAGGAAGCTTAAGTAGTGCTTTTAAATAGTTGGCCTACTCTGAAGCAAGTATGACCTATTGTATAAGTAATGGTGATTTGATGAAGGTGTGTGTCAGTCGGCCTCGCTAGAGTATGGAAAGGTCACGTCCAATCGAATGGCCTTATTTTTCGTGTTTAGCACACTGGCTTAGAGAGGTTTTTCATGGGCCTTCTAATTATGGGCCTCTTGATGATGGGCTTAAAGGTTTTAATTTTGTAGTGTATTATCAATTACTATTTTTAGTATTATATAGTAATTTAATGATGTAATGGATCTGTTTATGCTTTTGAAGGTAAACATTTTTATTTCCATTCATGTTTCTTATATAGATGGAAGGTCTGATCCAATATTTGATTAAGCTCTCTTTTTTTAAGGGCGTTCTCATTACTAAGGTTGTTCTTGTTTTTCAATGTGTTTTTTTTTTGATAGGTTGTTCTTCTTCAATTTGTTTTTTTTAGATGATGTAATTTTTTTAGCAAAAATTAAATGCCTAGGTGTATAACATATTTGCTCTTTTAGCCCAGTTCAACTTAATCTTTAGTCTTCATATGAGTCAAGCTAAGTTGCTCTCTTTCTTAGCAAAAAATACTCCTCCTATGGTTAGAGCTTCCATTAGTTCCACTATTAACATCCATAACCTAGGAAGTTAAGATAAAAATTTAGGCTTACTTTCCATTTTCAATCTCTAAGTCCTAGTCTTTTAGGTTTATTAAAGAAAAATTCAGAAGAAGTTTTGTCAATTAAAAGAGAGATTGTTATGTCATGAATGGAAAGAGATCCTAATCAAAGAAGTAGTTAGTGTAACGATTAATACACAGGTGGAAGTAAAGATGTATTTGTATTATTATGTATATTTGAGTTTACAATAGTATTGATAGAAATATAGTAGGAAGTGATAGAGTTTACTAAAATACAAATAAAAAAAATAGAGTATTTGTTTAACCAACAATATTATCCGACAATATTATCTAACACTCCCTACAAATCCTTGGCCGAAGATAGTGGTAGTTGGTCACAAAGCAAAGAGAAATGGTTGTAGGATAAGGGCTTGGTAAAGATATTTGCCAGTTGATTATGAGTGTTAAGAAACACAAAGAGCACAATTTACAACCTGCTCATGAGCAAAATGATAATCTAATTCAATGTGTTTTGTACGAGCATACTTTACAAGATTGGATGACAAATAAATGGCACCCATATTATCACACCATAATATAACAGTAGGAACTGGTTAATTGAGTTCTTAGAGGAGAGATTTGAGCCATAGAAATTCAAAGGTAGCATTGTTAATAGCTTTGTATTCACTCTCAGTGGATGAACGAGCAATAGTAGGCTACTTCTTAGCTAACCATAAGATTAAGTATGGTCCAAAGAAAATGCCAAAGCCATTAGTTGAACGTTGATCATCAGGATCACCCCCCAAGTCACTATTATCATAGCAGTAAAGATCCATTGAGAATTTTATAGACAAAAATAGCCCAAGTGTGGAGGAACCTTTGAGATAGCGAAGCATCCTTTTTAATGCTTTCCAGTGAACATCAGTAAGTGAGTACATAAACTAACAAAGCTTTTTGACACTAAATAAGATATCTAGATGAGTCAATGTAACATATTATAGTGCCCCAATCAATTGATAGTAGAGAGTAGGGTCTAAAAAAGGATTACCCAATTGCTTTGACAATAGTGGTGAGACAGTCATAGGTGTAAGAGGGAAATTAGCTTCATCAAAGCTGACCTTGTGAATAATGTCTCTAATATACTTAGACTAAGAGAGCAATATGCTATCAGAGGAATGGGACACCTTTATACCAAAAAAATAATGTAAGTCACCAAGATCATTGACAGGAAACTCCTATCGCAAAATAGAGCGAGTGCGAGCAATTAAACCCGTAGATGAACTAATAATAATAATAATAATGTCATCAACGTACACCAACACAAAATGCACATCAGTTTTTTTGCAAAAAAATGAAGAGAAAAGATTCAGCTTTTGAGGGAACAAATCGATAAAGCTGAAGAAATGAGGCAAAGTGTGAGAACAAAGCCTGAGGGGCTTGTTTCAGACCATAGAGAGAGCAATTGAGCTTGCAGACATTGTAAGGATAGAGAGCATCCATAAAGCTAGGGGGTTGTGTCATATAGATTGTTTCCTTCAAGTGCCTATGAAGAAAGGTATTAGAGATATTAATCTACTTCATAGGCCAATTTTTAATGTAGCAAGAGAGAGAACAGTGCGAATGGTGGTAGCTTTGATAACAGGACTGAACATTTCCTTCTAGTCAACACCCTTAAGTTGAGTAAACCCCTTTGCTACAAGCAAATCTTTGTACCACTCAATAGAACCATCTACTCTTTGCTTAATCATGTAAACCTGCTTATTGAAAATAACATTAGCATGTAATGGTTTGGGAACTAAGTCCCAAGTGTTAGTGGACTTTAAGGCAAAAATCTCATCTGACATAGCAAACTTTAATTCATCAAACTTACTAGCTTAATGATAAGTGGTAGGTTCATGTTTAAGAAAATTAAGGGTTAGTTTTAATTTGGCAAAGAGATGGGCACATTTAGCCATGATAGTTGGGCAAAGGTTAATTTTATGAGTGTGAAAAGGAGAATATGGTGAGGCTGGTTAGGGAGCATAATAGTTTGTAAAGTCAACAATTAAGTTTAAACCAGGTGTAGTAGAGGAAGAAGCATCTGATGTACTAGGTAACAGAGAAAGAAAGGAAGAAGCTGAAGTGTTAGGTGAAGAAAAAGGAGCAAAAAAGGGAAAAGGAGAAAAACACATACCTGGAGACAAATCTATTGGCAAGGAAGAGGAGATGGGAGTGTGAACCATAAGCCATGGAGAGGATTGATTAGTTCCTATACTAGAAGAAGAACAAGGAAGACACAACTTGAAGGGGAACAAACTTTCATCAAATTGAACATGGCGAATAATATATATATGATCAGTGTCAATAACCAAACAGAGAAAACCATAATGATTAGAGGATTGCCTAAGATAAACACAAGGTTTACTACAAAAAGAAAACTTGTGTGCATTATAAGGGCAAAGATAAGGATAAATCGTAGATCCAAAAACTCTATAGGTCAGAAAAGAAAGATCTCGACCATGTAGCAATGAGTAAGGAATTTGATTTTGAACACTAGAACTAGGTAATGAATTTATGTGATTAATAGCTTGTAAGAAAGCATTAACAGCATGAGCAAGCAAAGTTAAACCAGTATCAACGTTATGTCTAATTTTTCATTCAGAGAGTCCATTTTGTTCGTGACTGTATGGATAGGCAATGCGATGAATAATGCCATGTTGTTTAAAATATTGATTTAACTTTTGAAACTCACTGCCAGAATCTAAATGAAAGGCACGAATGTGAATATTAAAGTGAAGTTTAACATAAGATTCAAAATTTTTAAATGTAGGGAAAGCATCACTTTTATTATGTAAAGGAAACAACCAAGTAAATCTGGAATAATCATCAATATATAGAACAAAATATCTAAAACCTAAGTTGCTAAGCACAAAGGATGGTCCCTAAACATCCGAATGAATAATATTAAAGAGTTTATGACTAAATGATCAAGTGATACAAAAGGTAATTTAGCTAATTTTCCTAATCTATAAAAAGAACATGGCTGAAGATGAAGTAAACCAGAGAGAGGCACATTATGATCAGCAATAATTTTGGAGACAGTTTAAGGATGAGGATGACCAAGGCAGGCATGCCACGTTTTAAAAGAGACACTAGAACTACGAAGAGCTTGAGATTGAGGCAAAAGAAGCTTATAGAGACCCTCATTACTCTTGCTTTGCAATAGGATTGCCTATGTCTTTAAATCCTTAACAAAGAAAATGGAAGGGTAAAATTCAAAATAACACATGTTATCTCTAGTAAATTGTTGAACAAAAAAAAAGTGGCTTTGTTAGAGAAGGAACATGAAGAACATCTTTCAGCATCAAATTAAAATGTTTAAGTGAAGGGAAAAAAACATTACCAGTATGAGAAATAGCCCTAGAGTGCCCATTACCAATAGACACTTGATCTCCACCCTTGTATGCTTGAGGATCAGATAAGTTTTGATAGTGATGGGCATATGGTGAGTTGTGCCGGTGTCTGAAAACCAAGGCTGAGGAGAGGGATAAGATATAGAGGGAGCAGCTTGCTGAGGCAAAACTTTCATTAAATAGCCACAGATCTGGCATTTTCATTTGTTACTGCAGTGAGAGGAATTCTGGAAAATAATGGTGTTGGGTAGAAGGAACAAGTACAAAGAGCCTAGTAGCTAGCAAGGTTGGCCACGAGAGCAATTTGTTGACTTTGAAGTAAAATTTCATGAGATAATAATTGACTATATAATTTAGAAAAAGGAACAGAGTCAGATCTAAGATTTAAAGTAGAAATAATGGGATAAAATTCAATAGTAATGTTAGGATAAATAATAGCATTAAACTCATCTAGACTGATTGGTTTTCCAGTAGCTTGCAACTCATTAGCAATAGATTTTACCTTTTGAAGATACTGAAGAACATACATACCATTCTTCTTCAATTCTTAAAGCTCCACATGCAATTGAAGTTAATAATTTTGGGAGACAGACCCAAAAGCACTTGTTTATGCCATCCATGCTTTGGTAGATGTAGTACATCCAACAATGTAAGGAAATACATCTTCAAATAGATAAGATAGTATCCAAGAAAGAAGCAGTTGATCTCGTTTAAACCAAGCAGAATAGTCTGGGTTGATAGTGAGTTGTTAGTTATCGGTGGAAAAAGGAATTGTTTAGGGTGGAGTAAGAGTGTTATCAAGAAGAATGTTCATCTTGTAATAATTAAGAAGAGGAAGGAACTGAGTTTTCCATGAAAGGTAATTATGGGAAGTGAATTTAATGGCAAAGTTATAGCTGACAGTTGTTGGATTTGCTGCAGAAGCAAAGTTAAGGGTGATTTCTAACATTGTAGCTCTGATGCCATGTAACGATTAATACACAGGTGGAAGTAAAGATGTATTTTGTATTATTATGTATATTTGAGTTTACAATAACATTTATAGAAATATACAGTAGGAATTGATAGAGTTTAACTAAAATACAAATAACAAAAACAAACTATTTATTTAACCAACGATATTAGCTGGCAACATTATATAACAATAAGAGTTATTCTAATGTGTTAAAACTTGTTGTGAGTCAATTTAGGTCTACAACAAAGTTTTAGTGGGGTTAGAAAAAGGAGGAAATAGGTTTCTTTATAGATTTTGAATCCTTAATTAAGTTAATCAATGTCGTTAAGGAAACAAACATGTAAAGTCCAACAAAGTCCAAGTTCCTTGTTGGCAGAGAAAATTTGTTTTTTCTTTGTCATTAGGTTACGAATATCTGGGGTACGCCATCTTTCACATTGTTTCCAACTATTGTTGTTCACAATGGAGAATGGAAAGTCATAGCTGATGACCTTTTATCTCGAATACCTTCACAATCACTATTGAAGCCTTATCTTCTACAATAGCTATTTTGTTAACCAATTTTGACGTAGCGAAAGATCCAAAAATGGAATAATTTTATTTAAAGTCAAAGTCTATCCCAAAACTAGGGAAACAAAACAATTTATATGAGCAAAAAAATGAAAAGATGAAAATGCCCCTGAAACTTAAAATTGAAAAATAGAAGCCCGAACTTTATTTTTAGGGCCCAAAAAAGCCAATTACAAAGGGCTTTGTTTTGTACTAAATGACCGCTTCAAAATGATAATTCCAAAAACATGTTATAATAAGCAATCTAACACATGTAGCAAAAGTTATGATTAAAATAGTTCAGATCGTAAAAAAACAACATCAATGACGTTTAGCCCATTCTAAACGCTCCAAAAACCGTAGGCCTAATTCATCCGCATCAAACTTCTAGAAAGTTATTGTACAAGGTAACTTTAATGTTATTGTAAAAAGAGATTTACTAGCTACTATAACTCCAATTACTATTGACATTTTGGAATTGTACAGGTCCATTTTTTCTTACCCATAGAGTGGCAAATTCTTTGGCTATAAGGGTTTTTATTCTAGCTAATTTGTAAGCTTTTTTGCTGGATAATAGATTTTTATGTTTCTTTTTTATTGATGGATCTAGGTTTAATTTAATTGATGAAGTGTAAGTGAGTGCATATCTTTAGAAGGCTTTGTAATGCTTCATTAATCAAAGTGAGTGCATACAATTTGATTGGGCAAATTTTGTTTTATTTTTTCTATTTTTTTAACAAAACTTTAGCAATTGCTTTTCTATAACTTGAACATTCTATAGTGCATATTAGAGCACATACACTACATAGTAGCAATATGTGGATGTCTTCAATCAAGGTGTGTTCTCTTGATTTTTTTTCTTCATTTTCTTCAATGGATTGTCTTGATTTTATGTCTTCAATGGAAGTTCAATTATTTTATGGATCACCTATTAAAGTTTTAATCTTTTATGGGTTTTAGTGCACAAACATTAAAATACACAGGAAAGAAAGAAGAAGATACTTTTGGTTCTGTTGGTTTGTCTCATTTTCCACATGTACGTGCAGTTATTTGGATTCGGTTTATTTCTTTTAATCTATTTGTTGCTAATTTCTTTTAATCTATTGGACACGATACGGGTTTATTTATGCCTTTTAACTGCAAGTAAGGTAGATATGATCTATAAAGATTTGGTATAATAAACCTATGAAGATGTACTTCATAAGACATAAATTGTGCTTGACTAGGTTCATGCTTTTTTATTTTGTTTCTCAGGCCTTTTTCCAAATTTCCCTACACCGAAAATTGTGCATGTTAGATCAATGATAATACCACTTTATTTGTTTTTAAAATAAATATTCTAGGAGGAGAAATAATGGTAGCAAAAATTAAAGGGATAAAGGGAATTTTTACCTCTGTACTATCTGAAAGGGGGTGGCATCTAAATTATATCTAAAGGTTGTTAAAATCAACAATAGAAATATAAGTAGAAAAATCAAAATAAGAAAAAATAATACCTATCTCCACACTTTTAAGTTATTCTAAAACTTGTTCAATTGAAATTAGTTTACTAGTTGATCTAAACCAATCTTGTCCATAAATGAGTGCTTCCATAAGTCTAGGAGTTAGATTAGATCGAAATGAATCAAAAACACGGCCTCCTATGCTAAAAACTAATTATGATGCAACGGTTGACACAGGCATTGCCAATATATCTCGAGCCATTGTAGAAATTATTTGATACCTTGATGAATTAACCTTCCACCAATTCAATATATCGAAGCCTTCTTTGTCTTCCTCAAGCACCTCATTGTAATATCTATCAAACTCAGTTTTTACTTCCCTACTAGCTTTAAATACCTTTTGCTTTTTCAAAACTGCTCAAATAATATCAGTAGTAACTCTAAACTTAACCTCATTTTTATCAAGCTTAACTGTTTCAATTGCTTCTGTTTGAGTGGATAGCACTATTGATGTACCATAAGAGTCATACATGGCAGATAAAACTTTTCTCAATATTTCTTTTAACTTTTCACTATTTTCAAAACCATAACAATTCTCAATAATGACATCAACATATTCCAATTTGAAACGAGGATTAAGCTCCACAGCAACAAACAACATAATATTTACATTATCAACATTTGGCCAATACTTGTCAATTTTTTTTCATTTTAACAACCATTGCTTTTAAACCTAAATGGTCACTTTAGTACCATGAAGAAATCAATAAGCCAATTCCATAAATCTGCCTCATATATTCATTTCCAATGACATAAAGAGAGCCAGACAAATTCACAGTTGTTTCATAGAACACTTCAAGAAAATGAAGCATACTTTTAGCATATTCCCAATCGCCCTTCTTTGGTAAACTACTCTTACCCAAAAGCTCATTCACATAATTGTTATCAATCACCTCAAGTAAGTTAAAAACCTTTTCAAACTTAATAGCAAACTTTAACATCAAATAAATTTAATTCTACCTAGTTTCCATATCTAGGCATACAAGATCCGATGTGTCTAGCAACTCTTTTTTAGCACAAGCTTTAAAATTACTCAACCTAGAAGGAGAAAATCTAACATAATTTATTGCATTTCGAATTTTTCGCAATTAAAGTATCAATATCTTTCAAATCTTTTTTCACAATAAGACTCAAAATATAAGTAGCACATCTCATATGCAAGTATTCACCATCCAAAATCCTACCCTCCTAACTATTCAATCTTCTTTTTAAATACTAAATACCCAAGTCATTTGAAACTACATTATAAACCGTCACAATAAAAACTCTATGGCTACCCCAATCAAGCAAATATTTTTCAATTGTTTGACCCATGACCACACTAAAATGACTAAAAATTGGACAAAAAGAAATGATCTTTTTATGCAAATTCCAATCCTCATCAATGAAATGACATGTGATACACATATAACTCAAATTCTGAATGAAAGTCTGTACATTAGCTGTAAGGCAGATTTTAGAAGATAACTTTTTCAAACAATTCATCAAATTCAATTTCTCTTATTTATAGAGATTGTAACAATCCCTAGCAACTGTAAAATGTGATGGCATAACAAACAAAGGTTGTATAGCATGAAAAAAATCACGAAATCCTTCATGTTCTACAAATCTAAAAGAAATCTCATTAGAAATTATCATTCTAGCAAGACATCTCCTACACTCTTCTTGATCAAATTTCCAAAGTGAAAGTGTTTGTGTAGTGCTAGCCAAACTTCCACTTGGTAAAGGTTTAAATGTTAATGTCCTTTGGCTTTTCTCTACATTTGTTGGATATTTTTTACACCTACTTAAGTGGTTACTCAAACAACTAGTGCCACCAGATGATGGACATGCAAGAGATTTCTCACAATATTTACAAATAGCCTTTTGGTCACTGCTATTGTTATTGTCAATTTTATCAAAATGATCCCAAACCCAAGATTTTCGCTTACCACTCTTCTTCGACTTTGGAAGTGGAGATTTTGTTGAATTCCCACCTTGAGTTACTGTTTCTATTTGAACCGGTTGAGTACACTCTTCATTTGTTGTCTTTTTTTGCTGCTGCTGTCCTTGTGGGGTGGTGCTTCCACTATTACCCAAGGAATTTTCAGCAATACTTGACAAATTCTCTATAGATTCTAAACAAAACAAAGAAATGACATGTTAAACCTAAAAGTCATCAACATTCAAGAAACAACGTAATTAAATTTCGTATAATTCGATGCATACAAATTAAAGTACTACTCTACTCTTTCATTCCATATTCTCCTATAAGAAAATGTATATTTTTATATTAAGGCTTTGGTAGTATATTGAATTAAAGATAAACTTTATAGTATATAAAAAATTGTATATGATGTATATGTCATGATTGATGCCTTAGGAGTAAGGTGTCCCATTTAATTATGTAATGCAGTACTTAACCTTTTTAATTAGCACAAAGACATATTAGCTATTTTTATATGCCTCCTTGTGTTCTTTATATGAAATTGAAATCACGCAGAATCTCAATATATAACATTACCAATTTCATCTTTGCATTGTGAAGCATTTAATCCTCATGGTAGCTTTTTATTTTTTTACTCTTATTTAATTTTTTCCATAATTCCTACAAGTATAAATTTGTTTCAATAATTCCTAGACTCACGAAAACCAAAGTTTAGAAAAATGCATCTTATCAAAGGAATGCAATTATAATGATTTGAAACCTTAATTAATTAATAATATTTTCTTTGGTCAACTAATTATCCAGTCATTTAGCATAAGAATACATGTCTGTTCAAGCATACCAATTAAATTGTATACTTTCATGACACTGTCTCATTTTTCTTCACCTATGTTCCTTTTATTTTTTTTTAATAAGCTGAATTTTATTTCAAAAGAGGCATAAAGATAAAAGTCTAAAGAAAGCAAAGAAATAACAAACCAGGCTAACTAAAAAAGAACTACAACCAGGAACCAAATAATGAAGTCTGATTCTAACAAGACACCACGAGACATAACACTACTCAGTAGCTAAACTTGTATATCACAACCAAAACAGAGGCAACAATTATAAATGCCACAGTTAGTGGAAATCATCCTGATCTAGTATGTTAAGTGCCACATCCAACATAAGCAAAATAAGAGACAAAACCATGTTTACAAAGCTGTTGAAATAGAGATTCAGTCAGGGCATTATTAATTTTGTGACCTAGATTTCCATAGTCATAACCTCTTACATCTATGAAATAGACTAAAATAGTATCCAACACCCCTAAGAAATCCAGTAACTTAATGCAGTCTATCTCATAAGAATAAGCTACACCAATTAAAAAATCAATAGAAAGAATCAATTGTATTAAGTAAAAAATCATCAGAAGGACTCCTCTATATATAAAAGATGTAGTAAGATGGTTTCAAACATTAAAAGAAACAAAATTAAAAAGAAAACACTTACCAGTACCCGTGAGGGAGGGAGATGATCGGCAACCAGAGTGAAGGAAAGGGGCAAATTCAAGGAGAGAGAGTGGCAACTTTTGCATGAGGGAGAGAGAGGTAGAACAGAATATATATATATATATATATATATATATATATATATATATATATATATATATATATATATATATATATATATATATATATATATATATATATAATCGTGGATCGAAATCGAATCAAAAATTGAAACTCACTATTTTTAAGAACCTTAACCATTTTTTTGATCCTGTTAACCTTAAAATCTAGTTCAATTTCAAACTGATTTTTCGATTTATTTTGCTCATCCTTAGTTTGAAGTGGCATATACATGAATAAATTAATGGAAAATGGATTAATATGTAAAAAGAATAATGATGTAAGCTAAATATGGAATTATAAGGAAGTTTAGGGCCGCAAATCATAATTTTTCCAACCCCAACATGTGGACTAATAAGAACTAAACATGTGCATCATTCTAGAAAATACATGAAATCTCATGCATATAAAGGGAGAAGTGGTTGGCCACCATAAGGCCTAAAATAAAGAATTTGTGTCTCCATTTTTTCTCCAAAATTACACACAAATTTCATGTTAAAGGGGTTTTTAAGAGAAAGGGCAAGGTAAATGCAAATCAAAGCATCATAAGGTACATAATAAGAGTTTTAGCTATCGTTTTCATCTTTTTCTTGCATGTCAATTGGAGAGCTAGAATTATAGAATTAAAATGGAGATTGAGATGTGATTGTTTTGTGTTTTAGTGGAAGGAATAAGCAAGAACAAGGGAAAGGAGAAGGAAGGAAACTAAAGATGCTAGAGTTGGCTATTTTAAGGTATGAGAAACTCTTAATTTCATGTGTATGTGCTTAGTGTTTTGACATGAATTGAATTTTTATTGTGATAGATTTAAAATTGATGTTTGTGTGTTGAATTAAGGTTAAATTACTTGACTCTTACATAAAAAGGCCTTAGATGAATTGTTAGGAAAAGTGCTTTTGAGTTGTTGATCGAATTCCTAGGACAATTTTCATTTTTGGTAATATCTCAGCCTATAGACATTGGAATCAAGTGATTTAAAGTGGATATAAAACTTAAAACATATATCTACAACTTTCATGAAGAACTTATGATCAAATTCTACCAATCAAACCCAGATATTTGCCAAAATTAAAGTAACAATTCTATCTCTAAGTGGTTGTAAGGTTCCTAGGAATACTATTTGGTGTTTTAATTGTAAATCAACCTACAAATCATAAAATTAAGTGATTTAAACTGCATATGAAAGTTAAGATAAATACTTATAAACATAATGAGAGACTAAAACCCATTTCTATCTCTAAAGTTCTTTAAATTGAGTTTGAAATTAGTGACTTGAAATTTGTCTCCTATTTTAAAGCAATTTCTATTGTTTGGGGCATAACTCTAACTGTAAAGTTCAATTGATATGAATAAAATTTTTATAAAAATTAGACTCATAATTTATAAACTTGTTCCAAATATTCCTAGATATTTTTCAAAGATAGAATAACAATTTTGTCCCTGAAAAGTACCTATAGGAGCAGCCAGTATTATTTTGCCTATAAAATCACATTTTACAAGTCAAATGAACTAATTCTTTATTTATTGCAAATTTAAGACATAAGGGCGATGGATTTCAATAGAATAATTAAAAGAAAAATAGCAACAAAAATTCAAAAAACCCCTAGGATCCATGCAATCTAATTGATTCAAAAAAAAAGAAAGATAATGGTTACCAACCTCTTGAAGCACAGACAAATAATTTTTCAAGTGCTACCTCTAAATCGAACACGCTCTACTGATATCCATACATGAATGGATGATTGGAATCACCCGAAATGCTAGATACTTTGTTTGGTGGCTAAGGTTTTGATTTTCTATTCACTTCTCAAAGTTATAGAAAATGAATTTTTCTCACCTCTCAAAATGGTGGTTGCCATTTTTTTTAATTTAGATAACTTATGGTTTTAAAAACACATATATCACTATATATATAATGTAACCTAACCCTATTATTAGAGAGATAAAATTTCAGGCCCATATTTCTTATCAAAATAAGAAATACTTTATTTCATATTTAAATAAGAATTAAAATTTAAAATTTAATTTTTTTTATTTCGAATTTAATTTGTCAAAAAAATAAAATTCGAAATGTCTAAATTAACCCTTAGTCCATTCATTACGTTCTACATATGCGATCCAATAAGTTCATATTATGTTGGCAATGGGCCCTAATCCCATCATGGGTCCACAAGTCATAAGCAGCCTCTAGTAAGGCATTATGACTACCCAAATAATATGAATATCGATAATTCGATTTTAACCTAATAGAACATGTTATAATCCCTTTGTTACGTGATATCTTGTTTAAACATAAGTCATGGTCCATGTCAAACTTATATAGTTTAAACA
The DNA here is from genome assembly GCA_037975025.1 of Excoecaria agallocha. Lineage (NCBI taxonomy): Eukaryota > Viridiplantae > Streptophyta > Magnoliopsida > Malpighiales > Euphorbiaceae > Excoecaria > Excoecaria agallocha. The sequence goes on along the minus strand of JBBPFJ010000032.1, from coordinate 688,300 downwards.
TAATATTTCTCTATCACTAAGTAGCCTGATAATATCAAATGAAATTTATCACTCCATCAATTCATTTTAGCACGGCCATGCGTTTCTCAGTCCTACTTATCGAAGGGTCTAATAAATATCTCTCTCATAAGAGAGGGACATATTCCATCTTGATCATTCATTATATATCATCTGTATGATTTTCATTATGTCTAATCATAACCTTTATGATTATCCGATTAAAGATAATATTTGATTATGTCAAAATATAATGTTCATCATGTTGGATACTATGATAATATCAGGTCTAAAGATTGATAACATAACTATTATGAGATCACTAATAGCATTGACTTATATAGTGTCTCATAGCGGGTCTATCTAGTACCGTGTTCTTTAGCAGGTATCTACATGTTTGATTTATATCACCATATATAATCGTCCTGTGATTATCAATCAAACTCATACTAGTCACACTACAAGAAAATATGAAAATAACAACGGAAAAATAGCAACGAAAAAATTTTTGTTTCTAATATAGCAACAAAAAGTGATTGCCGTTGCTAGAATTGGTTAATTTCAATTTGTTTAGCAACGGAATGAAAATGGTGGAATTTCGTTGCTAAAAAGTGTGAAAAATCTTAGCGCCAATAAATAGCAACGAATATTAGCAACGAAATTTGTTAACCGTTGCTAAATTTGGCGGCAACAGATGGCACAAAATTTTGAAACGAAATTTAGCAACGGAATTCAAATTCTGTTGCTAAATAACGGACCTTAAAAAATTCAGTTGTGAAAATAGCAACGGAATTGAATTTCATTGCTAAATTAGCAACGAAAATTAAATTTCATTGCTATATTACAGAGCTGAAAAAATTTAGTTGTTAGAATAGCAACCAAATTCATTTTCGTTGCTAATTTAGCAACAAAATTCAATTTTAGCAACGGAAATGAATTCGGTTGCTATTCTAATAACTGAATTTTTTAAGGCCCATTAGTTAGCAACGAAATTTAATTTTCGTTGCTAAATTAGCAACAAAATTCAAATTTTGTTGTTAAATAACGGGCCTTAAAAAAATCTGGTTGTTCCGTTGCTAAATTAGCAACGAAATTCATTTCCGTTGCTAAATTAGCAATGGAAAGTGAATTCCATTCCTTTGCTAAATTAGCAATGAAATTTGAATTTCATTGATATATTACGGAGCTGAAAAAATTCAATTGTTTGAATAGCAACGGAATTCATTTTCGTTGCTAATTTAGCAACGAAATTAATTTTCCGTTGCTAAATTATCAACGGAATTGAATTCGTTGCTATTTTCACAACTAAATTTTTTAAGGTCCGTTATTTAGTAATGGAATTTGAATTTCAAAAATTAAATCCTTTTGTTAACTAAAGAGCCTTAAAAAATTCAGTTATTAAAATAGCAACCGAATTCATTTTTGTTGCTACATTAGCAACAAAATTTAGTTTTTCGTTGTTAAATTAGCAACGGAAATAGATTTCGTTGCTATTTCGGTTGCTAATTTCCAATTTGTCCTAGGTATAAATAGATCTTTTTCTTCCATCCTTTTTCTTATTCATCTCTTCTACATCATATTGATGCCGTCTCAGCTTTCACTCCCCCCTCCACCCCCCTCTCTCTCTCTCATACACCGTTGCACCTCTCTTTCCATCTCTCACTCTCACTCTCTCCCTCTCGTACACCGTCGCACCTCTCTTTCTAGAAGCAGTGGCAGCTGTTAAAAAGAGCTTAGAGATCCAAGCATAAGGTGTACGTCTGTGAAGCCGCCGCGTTAAGAACTCCACAAGTGGGATCATCAATTGCCAACGGTGAGGATCGATCTTGAAGATTTATTCTTTTTTTTTTCTGAAAATTTAAAGCTTAATTGTTATTTGATTTGTTGAAGGTGTGGAAGCTTAATTTAAAATTTTTAACTGATAGATGGGGACCAGTTGGAGCAGGTAATATGAATTGCCTTTGAAGCTGGACTTGATTTTTGCATTACCTGCTAAGAAATTACGTCTTTCTGCTTTGGAAACTATAGTTTTTGCCTTCTATGATTCCAGGGCCTGCATTACGAAAGGATTAAATGCTACGGATGATTTGATATTTTACCATGAGATCGTCTCTTTTTTAACTTTTAATTTTTATTAAATTTTTCTCTATTTTATTGCTTCAGTGTCTGAAGAAATGTCCTGGGAACTACTTGCAGGCCCTGAAAGCTATACCTAGAACTTTGAGAATGATGTAAGTGATCATTCAGAAGTATTGGAAGATAATAGTTTTCTATTGAATTGTACATGTTTGACTTTCATAAGAGAAATAGTAAAGCTGGTGTACATTTATTTATTTTTCTATTATTTTTTGATGTACCATTTGAAAGCATCAGCAGCTTTTGTGGGGTTTTAGGTTGTAGGGTTTATGGTTTTTGGCATATATATATATAGGCATTCATCATTGTGAAATGTTAACAGTATAAACTCGAGCATGTGAGATTGTGTTTAAAAGAAGCAATGTTTTCACGTGAATGCACATGGCTAAAATTGGTTCATGTACATAAATGCTCAAGTTAAATTTATTTAATTCTTCTTTTCTAAATTTTCTTAATAAATTTTCAAATAGCAGTTTACTTATTTAACAGGTTAGAAATGTAGCAATTAGGTGTTCATCGGTGAACCCAATTAACCCGAAATTCTTATATTTTCCTCATTCGATCCGACCCTATATAAATATCGAATTCCTACCCGATTAATCCTCTTTTTTTCGGGCTCCGATCCGAATAATCCAATTTTTATTTTTTTAATTTACATATTTAAATTAAAATCCTAAATTAATACAAATAAATAATATTAAATACTATAAAAAATATTTTAAAAATATAACAAACTAACAATTTCAAAATTACATTAAATATATATTATATATTAATTAATATTGTAGAGAAATTAATTTTTTTTATTTATATATTTAAAAAATCGGATTGTTCAGTCAGGTTCGGGTTAGTCGGGGTTTCACCCGATCCGAACCCGAAATATACCTAATATCAAAAAATCGAACTAACCCTATTAACCCAATTAACTCCATCATAATTGGTCGGTTCGATTTGGATTGATTGGTTGATCGGTTCGGTTTTTGCACACCCCTAATAGCAACTGGGATGACTGAAGGCTTGGCATATATCCTCGATGAGGATGATACCCAGATGCCCAAGGTTTATTCTGATTCAATCCCATGCTTTAATTTTCAGTCTGCAGTAGATTTTCCATTGCAGCAGGCATAGCCATGAAATAGTTCTACTTCCTCTGTTCATGATATTTTTCTTTTGAGAAATTCTATTTGTGCTTTATGTTTCTGAGAAAATGCTATGCATTCAATGATTCGTGCATATGGGTATTCTTCTTCTTTTAATTAACAGTGAAGATGATGACAAAATGAAATTATAACCTTGTCTTCTTTAATTTTTTTTTTCATTTTGTGAAAGACATTGTTGAGTGAGCTTAATTTGCTTGATAATTGGTTGGTGCGGAGGTGGTCAAAATTTTATGCATAGATAATAATATAATTAATTAGTGGATGACACCTGCCAATCCTTCCTTTGACTAAATGTGGACTATTAGTCATTTATTTGTTTTTTCTCTTTTTGTTTTATGTGGGAGGACAGAACAATGGTGTAATGCTTATGTGGTTGTATACTATATTACATTTTAATATGCATTCTCTGATTACCAATAAAAAATATTATCTTTTATTTACTTTATTAGGAGTAAGTTTCAAGATATATTTTTTATAGCTTATAGAATGGGGTGGTTTGCTCATAAGGGTAGCCATGTGAGAAGCATTATGCTGTAGAAATCAGTATTAGCTATTAAGAAAAGTCATATCATTTAAAAAATAATTATTATATCAATGCCGATCACATTCCTTACTGAAGTAGTAATACATGTTCAACTGCTTTCTTACCCCAAACCTTACTTTTTATTTTTTAATAAAAAAATTACTAATAAAATATTTCAGCAATCTTTTTATGCTTCTATGTTTAAATATTATTCCCCATTAGTCCATTACTTAATCTTATGTGGGGAGTCTGTATAATTTCCATGTATTAATTAAGAAGGCATCATAGATTTCATCATACATATCCCACTAATATAACGAGCATTAATAGTCTACTGTCTATATTTATGGGTAGCGATGATTTTATCCGAGGACATTTTTAGAATTGAAAATTTTAAGACAATATCCAATTTTTTATTTTTTATCCTTACAATTGAGATAGACTTTTTATCCTTACTCCAAGAGCTATTTCTTTGTCCAATTATCTGATATATACTGAGAACTTCTTCGACCATTGTAACCTTAACTTCTTAATTTTAATTTTTAATATACAACTCTTTGTAATCTATAAGATGTTGACTTAACTATAAAGATCTAGTTTAGTATCCAATTAAGCAAGATTTAACCTGAACTTGCAGACTCTTTTTCTTTAAGAAAATAAAAGATATTGTATCATTTCATCTTACTGCCCTCTCCTATCTTTTTGGCTATGTTTCTTGCTTAGCTTCGTGTCTATTGTTTTTGCTATCCTCTTTTTATTGTCTATTGGATGCTGTTGGGATATTCTTTCTTTTTCCTTTCCTACTGCTCATTTCTGTTTTGATGACTGTCCATGAGGTTTTGCTGATTTTTGTTTCTTGTCTGTCCATGGGGTTAATTATTCTTTATTGAACCAGGCACAGGTCATCGGTTCATATCAAAGAAAGAAGTGCAGTATTATCTGGAGATAAGAACCTTAAAGAAAAATAAACGAGGAATAGAAAATCCAGAAGCCAATGCTAATATGAGAACTGAACTCTTAAAGTATTAGCCCATCCCTTTTTTTCCTTTTGACAACAGTATGTCTTGTATAATTAATTTAATTTACTTCTGCAGCCTTCAGAGCCTTCCGGGAGTCACAAAGAGAAGAAGGCTAGCAAGAATGCAAAGGGTCCTCAAATAACCTTTGATTATAATAATGTACCGAATGGGTTCTTACTGATGCAACTGAAGATAGATGGACTGCCTTCAATGGAAGTGAAAGGGTGCCTGAATATATTAAGCAAAATTGGGAATTTGAGGTGCTGCATTCACATCACTAGCCACCGGAAGGATCAACAATGCCATATATGTTTAAGGCGTTGAGAATGCTGCCAGCTGAACTATCCTAGATCAATACTGCCCAATAACAGGTCTCTCGTTAGCTTTTATTGTATCTTTTGCAATCACATCTTTTGGTTTTACAAAATTGATTTGTACACTAATTACTCACCGCAACAACTAAATAGTGTACTACATTTTTTGACAGCTACTTTAGGTATGGATCAGTTACAGTTGTCTGGATTTTAGCTGGTTGTATTTGATTCTTGTACAAAACCTTCAAAATAACTCATTTTTGTTATTTGTTTTTGAGACTTATATATGGAAATGTAATAATTTGTGCAATTTGGTTAGTTGTGCTTACTTAAAGATTGCTCAAGGATAGTGTGGTTTTGTAATATATTATCTACATGTATTCTATATTGAAAATAATAATTAAAAATTATAATATTTTTAGCAACGGAATGGCGACGAATTTTACCGTCGTGAATTTTTTATCGGTAGACGAACTTAGCAACGAAAAATGAAATTCCATTGTTAAATTTAGCAACGAAAATCTGATTCCATTGCTAATTTTGACCAATTCACCAAATATGCATTGGTTGGATTTAGCAACGAAAATTAAATTCCGTTGTTAAATTTAGCAACAGAATAAAATTTTCGTTGCTAAAAAATAGCAACCTGTCAAATTCGCAACCACTGATTCCGTTGCTAATTTCCGTTGCTAAATGGCTATTTTCTTGTTGTGTCATATTTTATCATAATTCCTATAATAATAAATGACTAGAGATAGTTAAAATAACATTGGATTGTTATTTACAAACATTATTATAATATAATATGTCAACAATATAATAACATGAAGAAAACCTAATTTTATAAAATAAAATACAACTTTAAATAAAGTATCAAATGTTTAGCTTAGGGCATAACTATTAACAATGGGAAAAAATGTCAAGAAGACACCCTGCCTAAAAATTTTATTTACCTTATTAAAAAAATTAGTGCAAAATGACTTTAAAATCTATCCTGAGAACTGGGATACTGGATACCCCTCACAGTTGGTAGAAATGCCCTAACAGCTGCGTGTGTGAAATACTTTCATAACTCAAAAATTCACCACAAAATGACCCACATGGCTATCAAACAATTCTTAACAGCCATGAGTCTCCTATTTTTGACCCAAACATGAGTTTTTCTCATTGAAAAACCATGAACCTTACTTGAACTTTTCTAAAAGTTTTTAGCACTTGTCCAACACATGATTAAAGATAAATAATGACTAAATGAACATGTAACATGTGAAAATACATTAAATTAATGATGTGAACAAAGTTTATGCAAGGTGACCACATGTGTGCAACTGATTTTTATGCACTTACATTCACCATAAATATATGGCGTGCATATATGAATATGTATATTGATTACATGATCATAGTTGAGTGTATATCGACATGATAAATACTTTAAAGATGAATAAGGATTAGTATATATCTAATATATGATAATACATAGAGAGATTGATTTGAATAAAGTATATGTAATGTAATTACATATATATGATCGATTTTTATACACTCATATTAACTATAAGCATATGACATGTATATATGAATATTATTATGAAGTTTCTAATAGAATATATAAGTGTTTGAAATGTGAAGTGAAATAGTGAATATAGCTTTCATTTTGAGCCTAAAGTGTACGTGGCCATGGATAAATAGGCATGCCTATAAGGGATAGTGATTGAAGCTGCTAGTGTTGACGTTATATTAGTATCTAGTGTTCTGATACCCATTTGGTGTCTAGTGTTTTAAAATTATCATGTCTCTAGTATTTAGTACTACTTAGTTAGTATCTAGTATTTGTTAGTGTAAGTCCTAGCACCAATGCATTGTTATAAAATACTTAAATTAATAAATGAGGCATTTGTTTTATCTATTGTATTCATGTGCATATCAATTGATAGAATTATCCAAGAATGTTGTTTCAGTTTAAGTTATCATGTGTGATACCTTGAAACAAATGAGACTTCATTCTAAATATCCCTAGTCAATCATTATTATGGGAATAACAAATGAATTAAGACTAGTATTCTCTCTCTGATAATTTGAGTTCTATCTTACGGATCATAAGGACTGGAGCGTCAATCAGAGATCATAGATACATGTTTAGAACATGGTATCTGGATTTGATCCGTACATGAAAATACTACATGGTACAAGTCATAAGTGTTTCTCATGTGCAAGTTTTGCATCAGAGTTCTTAGACCTAAAATATATATGAAACTCTTTATGAATTACTGTGTACTTTGACATACACCTAACGTGCTCGTAATAGGGTGACAAGTATGGGTATGCTTGGATATGCACTGATCCAAGTTAGAGAGCATGAGAGAAGTGAAGGAATTTCCCCTCTCAATAAGAGAGAAAATATTACCGGCCACTTGATCAGTGAACTGAGAAGTGTATGGCCATACCGAGATGAAATAATGAGTAATCATTATTTATCTAAGAGTTCGGTGTCACTGGAATATCAAGAAAGGAATTAATATATATAAGGATGACTGATTCCATGCCTTATATTAATTTTGATTTTTAAGGGTAAGTAACTATGCAAAATTGCATTAGGTCACTAAATTCCATTTGCATTTTCATTTAATTTGGAATGTTATAATATCTTGCTAGAGAATATATATAGCCTTTGAATTAATTTATTAATTCATTGTCAATATTAAATGGACCTATAGGATCGCACACAAAGCATTGGGCTTAAAATATTTAAATAGTGTAGTGAGAATTAATTTAGGCTTTTATTTAAAATCAAATTAATTTATGCAATGAGTAAAAAGATTTTTTTTGCCTTAAACAGCTTGTTGTTTTAGGCAAATCTGTTAAACAATTTTTTTTTGCCTAAAACAGCAAATCTGTTAAGCTGTTATTTTGCCTAAAACAGCTAGCTGTTATTTTGCCTAAAATAGCTAGTTGTTTTAGGCAAATCTATTCAACTCTAATTTTTCCTTAAACAACTTGTTGTTTAAGGCAAATCTATCAAACAAGGTTTTTTCCTTAAACAGCTAGCTGTTTAAGGCAAATCTGTTGAACTATTATTTTGCCTTAAATAGTGCAAATCTGTTAACAGTTGTTACATGAGAGAAATTTATTGGCATGTGTTAGTTTTAATTTCAATTAATTAATTATCTATGTATAATTAAGTTAATTGAGTATTAAATCCTAAATTATAATTAATCGAAATATAATACTTGAGAGGGAATTAATGTGGTCAAAACTCAAGCTAGAAATCCTAGTTGAATTCGGCAACCAATTGATTCTAAAATAAGTAAGTTTGTTTTGATTAAATGACTAATGCCATTTAAATTCGAAACCTAATAGAGTTTGAATTAATTTAAATCACTTAATTAGGAAGTGATGGAGGATGAAAATATTCCTAATTCTAAGGGATTTCGGATTACCTATCTTTCCTAGATTAATGATATAAATTAATTAATTTTATTTTTTTTACCTAAGTGATAATTCTCTCATTTAGTGCCGCCACTCTCAAGAGAAGGAATTCTTTCTTCATCTCTTCTATTCTTGGGCAGTAATAGCAACCTAAAGGAAGAATAAGATCAGATCTTGTGGCTTCAAACCATTCCCATTGCTGAATACACAATCATAGAGCTAGCACTCTTGATTTTAAGCTATCTTTGCATGTGTGTGTGTGAGCATAGAGTGGTGTGGCGTAAAAACTACTCTTTGGCATTGGTGTTCCAGATCTAAAGCATATAAGTTCATCCTATTTTCTGGTCATCATCAAAATCAAGATTTGAAGTGCATCTAAAATTGTAAGTTTTAAAATCCTAAAATTGCATGTTTTTTATTCTTTTTGTGGATTGCATGGTATGTAAGATCGATATTTTATTTTTTCGCTGCGTGATCATTATTGATATTCCATGTGATATCCCTTTAATGGTATCAAAGCCTAAACATGCTTATTTTAGTGCTTTGGATGCATGACATCTTGATTAAAAATCGTTCGTTTAAAAACATGCAATGCTGAAATTTTCTATTTTGAGTTTTTTTGCATTTTTTAGTGTAAAAACGATTTTAAATGATTATTTAGGTATTATAATTATTATGAAATGTTTATATACTATCCTAAGATGTTCTTAGAGCTGTTCATGGTCGGATTTAATTATAGATACCTGATGGTACATGTTAATCTTGAAACTAGGTACTAGTTTGCATGATATGTGTTTGTTTAACAACTAGTTTTCAAAATTAAATGTATAAATGTGTTTGGCATGTTTGTAAGTGATTTTTAAAGATTAATAATAGGTCTAGACATATTTTAAAATTGGTTTTAATTCTTGTCCATGACAATTTAATTGATTAATTTTAAAATCACTTTAAACAATAACTAGTTTGTGTTTGTTGCATGTTTAATCAACATTGTTTGTTTTATTTTGATTAAAATGGAAAAAACACATTTATATCAGATCTGAACAGAACCTTAACTCAATGTTTATGACCTTATTTAAATTATTAAATGGCTCATAAAATCGTTTTAAGTGTTTGTGCATTATTTTTGGCATTATATGAGCATTAAACAACTATTTTCATTGTTGTTTGTTTGTTTTAGTATAAATGCCGTGTATGATATATGATTTTTATGTTTTAATTCATGTTGGTACATATCATATGCATTTTTAATGTTTATGGGCTGTATGACATAATATTAAAAATGGCAAAATTGAAAATTATACTAGAGTTGATGTATAGCATAAATCTAACTAGTTTGTGTTTTGGATTTTAAGAGAGCTTATTCAATAAGTGGATTTAGTCCATTGGGCTTTGGCCTAGGCCCAGAGTTGATGTATAACACAATTTCCATTAATGGGCTTGGCTAAATTAATTAAAATTGGACTTTATTTTATCCATGAAAGTTATGTATATTTATTTGCTTATTTTGTGTGATGAATGGATATGCATGGTGCATTCATGGGCCCTGGGTTTTTGTAATTAAATATGGCATGCATGCCATTATTGATTATTATAAAAGTTTTATTTATTTCTTAGTATAGAATTTATTTGAAGACTTTGTAAATCAAGACGAAACCCATCGGAGTGGAGAAGCCCAACTCGAAGATTCTTATGTAATAGTATAGAATCTTAGTTGTAGGTTTTTAGGCCATGTTTGTCACGTTTTACTTTATGCAATTATATATATATGCATGTAATGAATGGATGACAAAGCGTATGCCATGTAAGCCGTAATAAAATGAATCCCTAAAATAGTAAGTCACAAAGTTGCCTTCCTAATTCGAAACATGTCAAGGCATCGATCATCAGTCACGTAGCCTAAGAGTCCTAGATGCGCCCGATTATCTTTGTGAGGCATGGGTTGTGAATGTAGGTTGGACTTAACATGGAAAGGGATGCCTGGACCTAGGCAACTAATAAATGGGTTTGTGCTATAACATCTTAATTGTTAACCCATTTGATCCAAGAGTCATGTACAAGATATGATTGGAGTTTTCCTACCTAAGTAACTTAACTTATTATGTGTACAAGCTCAACTTGAATAATAAGTTGTAGTGAAAAGTGGATCTTGGCCCACATTAAATCACTAACACAAATTATTTAAAGGGATATTAATTCGGTTTGTGGGATTATAAATAAGACCTCATTTAATCTTGCTAAGTTTTATTGTAGATTGAAAATGGCTTCTTCAAACAACAACTTTTCATTGCGATCGATCCTGGAAAAGGACAAATTGAATGGCACCAATTTCATAGACTGATCTCAAAACTTGAGAATTGTTATTAAGCAAGAGAAGAAGTAGTATGTTTTGAATGCACCCTTTCCCAAAAAACCTACTAGGAATGCCTCTGCGGTTCAAAAGGAAACTTTTGAGACCAAGAAGAGCGACTCCAATTATGTGACCTGTCTGATGCTGGCCACTATGGTGCCTGACTTGCAAAAGCAATTCATGGACCAAAAGGCTTATGCGATCATGGTGCACCTCAAAGAGATGTTCCAAGAGCAAGCTCGTCACGAGAGATTTGTGACAATAGTGGCCTTAATTTCTTGTAAGATGGCTGCGGGTACTCCTGTTAGTACCCATGAACTCAAGATGAAAGGTTATCTCGATACTCTTGAGAAGCTTGAGGTATAAGTCCCGAAAGAATTGGCCACTGATTTGATCTTAGGTTCATTGACTGATAATTATGATCCGTTTGTTATGAATTATAACATGCATGCAATGAACAAGACAGTCACTGAGCTTCATGGGAGGCTTAAGAATGCTAAAGAGAACATTCCAAAGACCAATCCCATACTTATGGTTTAAGGGGGCATTAAGAAGGGATCCACTAAGGGAAAGGGGAAGGGAAAGGCAAAACCGAAGAATGACTTGGCAAAGCCTAAGTCTAGTGGGAGTGCACCTCAGGCCCAACCCAAGCCCAAGGCACAAAAGCGCAAGGAGAGCGAGAGCACATGCTTCCATTGCAACAACTTGGGGCATTGGAGGAAGAATTACACTCTCTTCAAGGAAGAACAAAAGAAGAATGGAGCCAAGGCATCCAATTCTGGTATTTTTATTGTTGAAATTAACCTTTTTATTTCTATCACTTGGGTATTGGATACCGATTGTGGTTCTCATATTTGTTCAAATGTGTAAGGATTAAGAAATAGGCAATTACTTGAGAAGAATGAAGTGGACCTCCGTGTGGGGAATGGAGCACGAATTGCTGCCATAGAGATAGGCGACTATCAACTCACTTTGCCTTCCAAACTTTGTTTAGAAATGAAAAATTGTTATTATGTGCCTACTATGAGCAAACACATTATTTCAGTTTCTTGTTTGGATATGGATGGATTTGATTTTGTTATTAATAATGGCAATATTCATATTCGTCGTCAAGGCATTTTATATGGCAATGCCATGTTACAAAATGGCTTTTATATCCTTGATCTACAAAATAAAGAGTCCATATACAACATTAATATAAAGAGGGTTAAATCAAATGAATTGAACCCTACTTACTTCTGGCATTGTTGTTTAGGGCATGCAAACAAAAAATGCATTTCGAGACTCCATAAATCTACAGTGCTTGGGTCATTCGACTTAGAATCTTATGACATATGTGAGCCATGTTTGCATGGAAAGATGACAAAGAGTCCTTTTAACAAGAAAGGTGAGACGACTAGTGACTTATTGGAACTAATACATACCGATGTATGTGGACCATTAAGTACACAAGCTAGAGGTGGTTTTATCTACTTCGTAACGTTCACAGATGACTTCAGTAGATATGGCTACATCTATCTAATGAAGCACAAATCTAAAACTTTTGAGAAATTCAAAGAGTTTAAGAACGAAGTGAAAACCAACTTGGCAAAATTATAAAAGTCATTCGATCAGATCGAGGTGGCGAATACTTAAGCCAAGAGTTTGATGGTCATCTGAAGGAGTGTGGAATTATTTCACAACTGACTCCTCTTAGAACACCACAATGGAATGGTGTGTCTGAAAGGAGAAATCAAACTCTATTGGACATGGTTCGATTGATGATGAGTCAAGCTATTCTTCCTATCTCTTTTTGGGATTTTGCATTAGAAACTGCTACATTTCTACTGAACCGTACTCCAACTAAAGCAATTGAGAAGACACCATACGAGGTATGGACTGGAAAAGAACCTAATATGTCATTTCTCAGGATTTGGGGCTGTGAAGCACATGTTAAGAAATTAACATCCGACAAACTAGAGTCCAAATCCACTATCTACTTATTTGTGGGTTATCCCAAAGAAACAAAGGGATATTACTTTTACTCACAAGCCAAGAACAAAGTATTTGTTGCTCGTAAGGCTGTTTTCTTGGAAAAGGAATTCCTTCTCAAGAAAGACAATGGGAGTAAAGTAGAACTTGAAGAAATTCAAGTGCCATAAACTCCTGTAGAGGATGAGTTGGAAATGGAATCAAGTTCATAACCAGTTATGGAACAAGAACCCATTGCACAAAAACCTAGAAGGTCTAGTAAGGTACATTGGGAGATTGAGAGATATGGATTTCTAATCACCGACAGTGCACTATTGAGTTAGTGGATTGTGAGGATCTAACTACCTATCGAGATGCTATTGAGAGCCCTGACTCGGAAAATTGGCTTGAAGCAATGAAATTCGAGATTCAATCAATGTACGAGAACCAGGTTTGGACCTTGGTTGATCCACTGAAAGGTGCTAAGGTAATTGAATACAAGTGGCTATTTAAACTCAAAGCTGACAAGACCTACAAAGGTAGACTAGTAGCAAAAAGTTTTTGACAAACTCATGGTGTAGACTATAATGAGACCTTTTCACCTGTACTCATGCTCAAGTCCATTAGGATCTTGCTTGCCATAGCTATATATCATGATTATGAGATATGGCAAATGGATGTCAAAACTGCTTTCCTCAAAGGAAATTTACTTGAGGATGTGTATATGACACAGCCTGAGGTTTTGTCAATCCCAAGCATCCTAAGAAGGTTTACAAGCTTCAAAAATCCATTTATGGATTAAAGCAAACATCCCAAAGTTGGAATCTTCATTTTGATGAAGTGATTAAGAATTTTGACTTTGTCAAGAACAAAGATGAGCCTTGTGTGTACAAAAAGGTTAGTGGGAGTATAATAGTATTTCTGGTCCTATATGTAGATGACATCCTTCTCATTGGAAATGACATTCCAACATTGCAAAAGGTTAAGCAATGGTTGGGGAAGTATTTCTCAATGAAAGACTTAGGTGAAGCCGAGACAATACTTGGTATTCGGATCTATAGAGATAGATCGAATCGGCTTTTGGGACTAAGTCAAGAAAAGTACATAGACAAAGTACTAAAGTATTTTAGTATGGGAGACTCAAAGAAAGGGTACATACCTTTGGCTTTGGGCGTTCCTTTAACTAAACAACAGTGTCCTAAAACTAAAGAAGAAAGGGACAACATGAGTAGAATCCCATATGCATCTGCTATTGGATCTATCATGTACGCTATGTTATGTACTAGGTTGGATGTTGCTCATGCACTGAGTATAACCAGTAGGTTTCAGCAAGATCCTGTTGAAAAGCACTGGTCTGCTATAAAGAGGATTCTTAAGTACCTATGAAGGACTAAGGATCACTTCTTGGTGTATAGTGGTCAAGAAGAGCTCCTCATACAAAGTTATACCGATGCTGCTTTTCAAACCAGCACTCAGGACTCAAGATCGCAATCTGAATTTGTTGTTATTTTGAACGGTGGTGCTGTCAGCTTGAGAAACTCAAAGCAAGAGACCGTTGCCAACTCAACTACAAAATCTGAGTATATTGCAGCAAGTGAGGCTGCAAAGAAGGCTGTTTGGATTAGAAATTTCATTTTTAGATTAGAAGTGGTCCCAAACATCCTAGATCGATTAGAAATTTTCTGTGACAATAACGGGACCATCGCACAGGCAAAGGAGCCCTGGTCACACCAAAAATCCAAACACATACTCAGAAGGTATCACCTGATCAGAGAAATCATTAATCATGAGGACATCAAGATTAGCAAGATAGCAAGTGAAAACAGTGTAGCAGATCCTTTGACGAAATAGTTGCATCCAAATCTATACAAAGCTCATTTGAGAGCATTCAGTTTAAGGGTTATGCCTAATTGGGACTAGTGCTAGTGGGAGATTGTTAGTGTAAGCCCTAGCCCCAATGCATTGTTATAAAACACTTAAATTAATAAATGAGGCATTTATTTTATCTATTGTATTCCTGTACATATCAATTAATAGAACTATCCAAGAATGTTGTTTTAGTTTAAGTTATCATGTGTGAGACACAGGGTGTAAGACCTTGAAACAAATGAGACTTCATTCTAAATATCCCTAGTCAGTCATTGTTATGGGAATAACAAATGAATTAAGACTAGTATGCTCTCTCTGATAATTTGAGTTATGTCTTACAGATCATAAGGACTGGAGTGTCAATTAGAGATCATAGATACATGTTTAGAACATGGTATCTGAATTTGATCCGTTCATGAAAATACTACATGATACAAGTCATAAGTGTTTCTCATGTGCAAGTTTTGCATCGGAGTTCTTAGACCTAAAATCTCTATGAAACTCTTTATGAATTACTGTGTACTTTGACATACACAAAATGTGCTCGTAACAGGATGACAAGTATGGGTATGCTTGGATATGCATTGATCCATGTTAGAGAGCATGAGAGAAGTGAAGGTATTACCCCTCTCAATAAGAGAGAAAATATCACCAGCCACTTGATCAGTGAACTGAGAAGTGTATGGCCATAATGAGATGAAATAATGAGTAATCATTATTTATATGAGAGTTCAGTGTCACTGGAATATCAAGAAAGGAATTAGTATATATAAGGATGACTGATTCCATGCCTTATATTAATTTTGATATTTAAGGGTAAGCGACTATGCAAAATTGCATTAGATCACTAAATGCCATTTGCATTTTCATTTAATTTGGAATGCTATAATATCTTGCTAGAGAATATATATAGCCTTTGAATTAATTTATTAATTCATTGCCAATATTAAATGGACCTATAGGATCGCACACAAAGCATTGGGCTTAAAATATTTAAATAGTGTATTGAGAATTAATTTGGACTTTTATTTAAAGTCAAATTAATGTATGCAATGGGTAAATAGATTTTTTTGCCTTAAATATCTTGCTGTTTTAGGCAAATCTGTTAAACAATTTTTTTGCCTAAAAAAACTTGCTATTTTAGGCAAATATGTTTAGCTGTTATTTTGCCTAAAACAGCTAGCTATTTTAGGCAAATTTGTTCAGCTCCGATTCTGTTGAACTGTTATTTTCCCTTAAACATCTAGCTATTTAAGGTAAATCTGTTAACAGTTGTTACACGAGAGAAATTTATTGGCATCTGCTAGTTTTAATTTCAATTAATTAATTATCTATGTATAATAAAGTTAATTGAGTATTAAATCCTAAATTGTATTTAATCAAAATATAATACTTGAAAGGGAATTAATGTGGTCAAAATTCAAGCTAGAAATCCTAGTTGAATTCGGCAACAAATTGATTCCAAAATAAGTAAGTTTGTTTTGATTAAATGACTAATGCCATTTAAATTTGAAACCTAATAGAGTTTGAATTAATTTAAATCACTTAATTAAGAAGTGATAGAGGCTAAAATTATTCCTAATTCTAAGGGATTTCAGATTACCTATCTTTCCTAGATTAATGATATAAATTAATTAATTCTATTTTTTTATCTAAGTGATAATTCTCTCCTTTAGTGCTGACACTCTCAAGAGAAAGGATTCTTTCTTCATCTCTTCTGTTCTTAGGCAGCAACAGCAACCTAAAGGAAGAATAAGATCAGATCATATGGCTTCAAACCATTCCCATTGCCAAATACACAATCATACAGCACTCTTTATTTTAAGCTATCTTTGCAAGTGTGTGTGTGAGCATAGAGTGGTGTGGCATAAAGGCTACTCCTTTGGCATTGGTGTTCCAGATCTAAAGCATATAAGTTCATCCTATTTGCTGGTCATCATCAAAATCAAGATTTGAAGTGCATCTAAAATTGTAAGTTTCAAAACCCTAAAATTGCATGTTTTCGATTCTTGTTGTGGATTGCGTGGTATGTATGATCAATATTTTATTTTTCCACTGCATGATCATCATTGATATGCCATGTGATATCCCTTCAGTATTTGATACCATTTGTTTCCCATTATCTACTATTATTGTGAATTTAGACTACAAAAGTGACCTCATTATAATTAAACTAAAAAATGATTAATGGAATAGATATATTTAAACCAAAGTGAACATGAGATCAAAGGCTACATGTAACAAGAAAGTTTACTAAAGATTATCGTTACAAAGTACATGTTAAAGTGAGATGTAAATATTTTAACACATAATTCGGATGCATGCATTTTGCATGATTTATGATTTGAGCATAAATGTATGATCTACAAGTGAATACATAAACTAAATTGTACATGTGAAATTCAAACAAGCAGTAATAGTAAAGTAAGTGAAAGTAATTTACTTACATGCTTAAGGTTCATGAGATTTTAAAATTAGACTTATGATTTGTATATGGAGTTAATGTGTGAATCTTATATGATTGTGCTGTGAACATGAATAATTATGATTAGCAATATTTTATTTTATTCAAAGTTGCATATTTAAATATGTATGCAATATTTACGACTTTTGTAAGATGTTGTGTGCATCATGTTAATTTCCTCACTAAGCTAGTAAGCTTAGTACAGGTATTTATACTCATGTAGGTATATAGTTATAGTGGTGCAAGGTTCTTGTAGACAACATCTATGGGCCACTAGAAGCTCAAGTTTGTTTTGCTATATTTGTAATGTACAACCAATAAACATATTGTAAAGTATTTTATATGCGTTATTATATATATATACACACACACACACCCAATATATATATACATAGTGGAAATTGTATGTATAGCTTGAGGATATAATATAATATAATATAATATAATATAATATAATATAATATAATATAATATAATATAATATAATATAATATAATATAATATAATATAATATAATATAATATAATATAATATAATATAATATAATATAATATAATATAATATAATATAATATAATATAATATAATTAAGACATGGTTTGTTAAATGATATCTAGTATTGTTCTGAGGGTGTTACAACTTAAGTGTGAGGAGTTTATCAAGTCATAATGGCAAACTTTCAATTTTTAAGCTCAGTAAAAAATTTAAATGATCACAACTATGGTTTGTGGCAAAGTAGTATGCAGTCCTATTCAGAAAGCCAAGAATTAAATGGTAGATAGTTGGTGGCACACGAAACTGTAACATTTGAAGCGACAAGAACACAAGCATTCGCAATTGCAACATAGAAATGGAAAGTAAAAGCTAGTAAGGCTCTTTTTGCTCTTGAAATTTTTTGTTAAAGATGACATTTTAAAGTGTATAAAAGACACAAGCACACCAAATAAGGCATGGAGTATTTTTACATCCCATTACTTGAAGATAAATGAAATGAGGCTACAATTTTTAGAGAATGAGTTAATGACAGTCAAGTAAGGGAAGATGATAATCAGCTAATACTTTTCTAAAGTAAAGTCACTTTGCAATGAAATTTCAAAATTGGATTTCGAGTCTGCAATTGGTGAATCAAGAAAAAGAAAATTATTATCTACGGGTTGAGCCCTAAATATCAAAGTTCATAGTAGCTATTTAAGGCGGGCCAACTTAATGAACAATGGAAGTATTAGAGAATTTGTTAGCCAATCAAGAAAGTTTGGCAGCACAAATGGTGAGGGTTTTGGTAAGAAATAAGGAAAAGATAATTTTTAGTGATAAAGGAAAATATGGATCAAAAGGTTTAAAGAGTTGTGAATTCAAATAATCAAAAGGAAGCGCAAAAGACAAATATAGTAGTGATGATGAACACAAGAAAGATAAATGGCATAAAGAAGCAAGGTTAACTGTAAGGGAAGCTCAATGTCACTAAGATCAATAATATGATTAGGTTAATAGGTCTCACAAGCATAATGTTGAATGCTTCACCTCTGGGAAGAAAGGGAATTATGCATAAGACTGTTGGTATAAAAACTTCTAAGAAAAGAAACAAATAAGCTTTGTACAGTTGCACAATAGATTATGATAATGAGAAAAAATGGCATGCTCTACCCATGTGTGCGTTGCTTGGATCAATGGAAGAAAAAGAAGAAGTGATTGACTTCAACGATCCTTAGGTTCCAAACGAGCCATGCTCATGTCAAGGTATGAAGTATGTTGAAACAAAAATTGAGAGTGAAGAAGAATGAGATTTGAAGGCATCCGACTTCTGATGAAGAAATTGCTATAATAGATGGGCTGATGGATCAAAACACTCCTGGGCCAAGCAAGCTGTTAGTCTACACTAGGAAAAAAAGAAGCAACAACCAGACAATAACAAGGAGAGACATTGTAGGGAATTTCATAGTGTAGCTGTGGTTAGAATAATTATGTTAAAGGAGTTAGTTAGGCCTAGGGATCCAGCTGGCACTAGGGAAAAAACTATTTCATCATTTGTTTTGTTATTATATAGCTAGGAAGAGAGGAAGGGAAAATTATCTTTTGAATCATTTTGTTTTAGCTGCTGTTGAGCAGGGCTCCTTTTGGAAAGGGAAGTTAGCTTCATGGGGATTGTAATTTTGTATTACATTCATTTATCAATGAAATTGTTATCTTCCTTCATTTTATTCTCTTCTTAAACCTTGTTTTTGTTATCTTGATTTTTGTTCTCTATCAATTGGCGCCATCTGTGGGAAACGAATGACAGACCCACCACAAACTCGTTTGCAATCCTAGCAAAATAAGATCGATTCTTATGAAGAAATGCTTGGTGCAATACAGCGTACACTCGCTGCTCTCCAAAAAATCATTGAAGAAAAACTTGACCAAATGGATGCCAAGCTCCAGAAAAAATTGAAAAGTAACCCGTAGCAGAAGGCACAGAAGAACATACTGATAGTGAACTCGACTCTAACAATGAGATGCCGAAAAGAATTTTTATCCAGTCCAGCACCAGATTCGGCCAACCCAGCTCTCCCCAATTGTATACTTGCATCATAAATGATCATTTTAAAATTGGATCAATATCCCTACCCAAGGTGAAGGTGCCAGAGTTCTATGGACCAGAACCACATAGCTGTCTTGTGAAGGCTGAGTTATATTTCAGAGTCCAACAAATTCCAAAGAGGATGAAGCTTCCAATAGCCTAGATGTGCATAATAGGAGCAGCAACCACCTGGTTTTCTCAGGCAATTCGTGACAACCTGCTCCTGACTTGGAAGCAATTTAAGTTCAAGTTGAATGGATGTTTTGGCAGATGAAAGACCCAGAACCCCTATGAAGAATTGTGGACCCTCTTTCAAACTGGAACTGTGGATGGCTACATCGAGAATTTTGAATCGATCATTGGATACATCCCCAAAACATCAGAAGCTTAATACCTTGGATACTTCGTGGGAGGGCTGAAAGAAAAAGTTGGCAGGTGGGTCTGATATCTCAAACCACGAACCTGTGAGGAGGCCATGGAGCTTGCTAGGGATGCCGAACTGACTTTTAGTCCACCAGGAAGCTGTGCAGTGGCAAGGGAGAGAGAAGGGGGAGCTTGGAGTAGATCTAAGGTAACCTGTATCTTTCCCCCTATGATGCATCCTCTTACCCCTAAAGAGACGAGTCGACCTGACCCAATAATTAAAAACATGGGCCCTGGCCCATTAACACATGCTGAAGCTCCTCCACAACAATCGTCCCACCCTTCCAACAGCACAAATAGAGGGCGACACCATCTGTCTCTGACAAAAATCGAAGAGCACCGATGGCTAGGCTTATGCTTCAAGTACACCTAGCCATACAGCCCGTAACATCGTTGCAGTGTAGGGGAACTGTGGGTCTCAATTTTGGAGAACAAACTGCTTTTAGATGCGAATGCAAAGAAGATGGAAATTGTAGGGGAAGCTGAGTCTAAAGAGTACGGTGAAGGGGATAGTGAGTGCAATGCCATGGAAGTTCTTTTTGGAACAAGGGACCACGTTCAAGTACTAAGAACGTTGAGGCTAGAGGGATTTATACATGGGAAACCAATCATTTTGCTCATTGACTGGGGGCAACACACAACCTTATTTCACGACATTTGGTACGATCACTAAACCTTCCCATTGATTTTATCCAGCCTAAGAATATAAAACTGGGGAATGGAATCTGGGTCCCTGCCCAAGAAAAATGCAAAAATATTGAGCTACAATTGGGCACTATCATGTTACTTTTGGATGCTTTGTTATTTGATTTAGGGCCACTAGAAATCGTGTTAGGTATTGAATGGCTTAAAACTCTGGGTACTGTTAAGCATCACTGGGATCAGGGGTGGATGCAGTTTGAATACATGGGCAAACAAATCCAACTAAGGGGAATAGAATATCTAGTACCAATAAATGATGAGCCCTTAGAGGTATTAAATGGTGTGGAACAAAAATCCTTGCTCAATCTGGAAGGTCATCATATTGAATCTATTTCACGAGTTACCCATAAGAAGGGTAAAACTATATCCCAATGGTTGGTGCCATGGCAATCAAAAGGCATTGACGATGCAACTTGGAAAGATGAACATGTAATGGAAAGTCAATATCTCCAATTCAGTCTTGAGGACAAGACTGCAATTCAAGGGGACGACAATGATGAAGAAATTGCTATAACAGATGGGCTGATGGATCAGAGCACTCTTGGGCCAAGCAAGCTGTTAGTTTACACTAGGAAAAAAAGAAGCAACAACCAGACAGCAGCAAAGAGGGGCATTGTAGGGAATTTCATAGTGTATCTGCGGTTAGAATAATTTTGTTAAGGGAGTTAGTTAGGCCTAGGGATCCAGCTGGCTGATATGAGCTTGAAAAGCTCATAAATATTGTGTCTTTATGTGTAGTTTTGCTGAGAATAGTGTTTATTATTTTGTTATTTTATTTGTACTTTGTTGCTTTTATGTGTTTTGTGTGCTTGTGGCTGTTTTGCTTGTTTTTTAGGAGAAAGGAAATGATTTGGGGCTTAAAGGAGATCATTTGGAGAAGAAGGAGAAGGAGTGGGGCTACAAGGGAATTATCACATGCGCGACAAAGTAAGGGAGGACGCGACAGCTAGCAGAGCAAGCCAAAGCCTGGGCGTGTCTTGTAGTGAGCGCGATGGAGGGCGGATGAGGAAGTTGAATTTTGAAGAGGTGCACTTTTCACCAACAATTGCAACTTTGGTGAAGAGTCATTTTTGAAGGGACATCTCTTTAGAGATACATATATATATCAAGTTGAACAGAATTTGAGAGGGATGAATTTTGGGATTTTAATTTTTGATTTTAAGAACAATAGTTTTCTTTAGTACTTAGTTTAACTTTAATGACTTGAAGAAGAAGACAAGCAAGGGAGAATAATTCTTTTTGTGAAGGGAAAAGGGTTGAGAGATCCCCTTCTTCTTTTTCTTGATTTTATTTCTTCCTTTTAACCTTTAAATGAATGTTATTTTTGTTATCTGGTTATATATGAACAACTACTGTTTTCCATTTACTTAATTGATCTTTGAATGTAGAATTTGCTATTAATATTTTATTAGTATCATTTTAGGTTAAGGAAAATGAACTTAGATGGCAATTCCTTTTCTGAAAATCATCATAATGGTCATAAATAAGAGAGTTAGCGAGAGCAACATCTTATTGAAAGTTAATAGGAAATTCGTTATCAAAGCATAGTTTGAGAGATCACATGTGGAGATAATTGCTATAGGTTGGTAATTAATCTTAAAATGAGTAATTAGAGGCATACTAGTTCATTAACGAGAGTTGAGAATTAGCACTTTCATTGCATGTTTTAGGCATTCTAATTCATGTCGAGGGAGTGGATTAGAAATATATTCCAACTTGGCTTACTAATAAGATTAAAACATATTAATTAAAATAATGGTAACAAGTGTATGATAATTGAATTTCATTATCTTTACTGTCTTCTTTGATTATATTTAACTAAGATTTAATTAATTTATGCAATAGAGTAGTTTAGAATTAATTTTCACTTATAAACGTCGTAAACAAGATTAAAATTGAGTAGTAATAGTGGGTAATTTCAATCAACATTTCCTTGTGGGATCGATATCTAAAGTACTATAACCGGTACACCGTATACTTACGGTATTTAAGCTTTTAGAAAAAGTATATCAAGTTTTTGGCACCGTTATCGGGGACAATGTTTGATTGAATTATTGCATTATGAATCTTGATTTAAGATTTTGGATTACGATATTTAATTTGTTTTTATTTTGTTGTGAATTTTCAGGATTTGACAGTTCATGTTGCGTACAAGGAGTTCGCAAGAAGAACTTGAACCATTGAATATAGAGATAGAGAGATTTATTTCGTGTAACCGCAAGTCTAATAAGAAGAAAAATTGGACTAGAAGATTTACCATGGCTGATGAAAAGAATCCACCGCGGTTGATGGACTTTGCCATGCTGGCATTGAGTGGTGCTCAACAAGGGGTGGTAAGACCAATGGTAAATGCGAATCAATTTGAGATTAAACCATCACTTTTACAAATAATTCAAAATAGTATACAATTTTATTGTTTGGCAAATGAGGATCCCAATGCTCATTTTGCAAATTTCTTAGAAATATGCGATACTTTTAAAATTAATGGGGTTTCGGCAGATGCAATTAAGCTTAGGCTTTTTCCTTTTACATTGAAGGGCAAAGAAAAAGCTTGGTTAAATTCCCTAACTAGGGGTTCTATAACAACTTAGGACCAATTAGCCTAAGCACTTTTATCCAAATATTTTCCCCTAACCAAAACTACCAAAATTATAAAGGATATCACTACATTTGTTCAATATGATACTGAATCTTTGTATGAAGCATGGAAGAGATTAAAAGAATTGCAAAGAAGTTGCCCACACCACAATCTACCAAGGGAGTTGCTGATGCAAACATTCTATAATGGTGTGAATTCAACTACTAGAGGCACAATTGATACTGCAGCTGGGGGATCTCTTATGAGGAAGACCACGGAGGCTGCATTCAAGTTATTGGAGGAAATTTCAATAAACAACTACATGTGGCCAACTGAGAGAGCTAGGGAGTCAAATTTCTCAAATGTGAGGGGAGTTCATTTGGTAGATTCAGTAGTAGCTTTGCAAGCTCAAGTTCAGCAGTTGACACAAAAATTAATAGCCTAGGTATGGGAAGTAATCCACAAATAGGGTGTAACATATGTGGACAATTAGGCCATGGAAGTGAAGGGTGTAATTTGGGTATGGCTAGTACGGAAGAACAAGTTAGTTTCATCTAAGGACAAGGACAAGGAAACCCGTACTCAAACACTTATAACCCCGGTTGGAGAAACCATCCGAATTTTTCTTGGGAGAATAGTAGCAACCAAAATAGGGCTGTGGGGTTTCAACAACCTCAAGATAGGTTTGGTTCCTTGGAAGTTAAGATGGACAGGTTTTTGGAGGGTATTAATATGAAGTTTAATGCTTAAAAGGAGACCCAAAAGAGGCTAGAAACTAAGTTCGATCAAATAACAAAGAATCAAGTCTCTTTAATTCATAATTTGAAAGTTCAATTGGGGCAAATTACCAAGGCTCTTCAGTCACGCTTACAAGGAAATTTACCAAGTAATACGGAGGACAACCCGAGAGAACATTTAAAGGCAATAAATTTGAGGTCAGGTAAGTCTTACGCAAGTGAATTTGTTTCCACTAACAAGTTTGGTAATGTGCAAGAAAATAATAAGTAGGATGGGCTTCATGTCACGAGCACGACACCTATCAAGAGCATGACAAGAGAGGGAGCCACACCCATCGCGAGTGAAGTAGCTGTCGCGAGCATGCTTGATATAGCAGATCAGCCTTCTGTCATGAGCGCGACACCTATCACGAGCGCGACACATAGGGTTTCACAAGGAAAAATTTCAAAGGTTTTCTAACCACGACCACCATTTCCACAACGGTTGAAGCAAGAAAACCAAGATAAGCAATTTCAATCTTTTCTTGATAAGTTGAAGCATGTGCATATTAATTTAAATTTTGTTAAGGCTATAACACAAATTCCTAATTATGCAAAGTTTCTTAAAGATTTAATTACTAAGAAAAGAAGTTGAGAAGATGCTTCAACCATTGAATTGACTGAGGCATGTAGTTTGATTATCACAAATAACTTGCCTACTAAGCTGAAAGATAATGGTAGTTTTACAATTCCATGCACTTTAGGGCATGTTGAGTTTCCTAAGTGTTTATGTGATTTGGGGGCTAGCATTAACCTTATGCCATTATCTATTTTCAAAAAGTTGGGGTTAGATTATGTTAAACCTACTTCCATGGTTTTACAACTAGCTGACCAATCAATTAAAAAACCATATGGCATAGTGGAAAATGTGTTAGTTAAAGTTGATAAATTTATTTTGCCTGCTGATTTTGTTATCCTATATTTTATTTATGATGTGAGGTGCCCATTGATGTTAGGGAGACCTTTCATGAGAACTGGACGAGCATTGGTTGATTTCCATGAGGGTTCTTTAATTTTGAGAGTAGTGGATGATAGTGTAGAATATCGCATGAATAGGGCATTAAAGTACCCCATGGATGAAAATATATGCATGAAAATAGATGTCATTGATGCTTGTGTTGCATCAGTTTTTAATGAAGTAGGTCAAGATGAGGTGATCATTGAGGAAAAAGTTAGTAGAGAGGAAGAACAAGAGGGTGCAAGGCCAGAAAGCTTATATAGAAATGAGGCACCTATACCACTTTCAATAGGAAGTCCTCCTACGGTAGAGTTGAAAGAGCTACCTAGTCATTTGAGGTATGCATTTCTTGGTTTAAATCATACGTTACCTATCATTGTATCTAGTAAACTTACTAGTAATCAGGAAGCTTTGCTAGTGGAGGTAGTTAGGAAGAGAATAAAGAGTATAGGTTGGCAAATTTTAGATTTAAAAAGAATTAGTCCTAACATTGTCATGCATAGGATTAATATGATAGATGATTGTCAACCTTAGAAAGATAGGCAAAGGAGACTTAGCTCGAATATAAAGGAGGTAGTTAAGAAAGAGGTCATAAAATTGCTAGATGTTGGGATTATCTATCCAATTTCGGATAGTGCTTGGGTGAGCCCGATATATTGTGTACCTAAGAAAGGAGGTATGACGGTAGTTAGGATTGAGAGTGGGGAATTGATTCCTACTAGAACCACCACGGGTTGGAGGGTTTGTATTGATTATAGAAAGTTAAATTCAGCTACTAGGAAGGATCACTTCCCTTTACCCTTCATTGATCAAATGTTGGAAAGGGTAGTTGGGAATTCTCATTATTGCTTTTTGGATGGGTGTTGCGACCCTAGCAAGTGCGCTAGATCGACAAGTAATAAAGTGGTGTATAGTTAGGACCCTCAATATCGAACCCAAGGGAAATGTGTGTGTGAAGACTATGAAGATTAATTGTATGCTAAAGAATTCCCAATTATTTGTGTGTATGAGTTGTTTGATTTATATAATGTAACTTTAAAGCTTAAGTATGTAATGTAGAGAAATTTAAATTCAGTGTATTAAATTCTGAAAAATTAGCAAATGTAAAAATCTATAGAAATCAAGCGTTGCTCGGGTTTACTTATCCACCCCATACCCAAATGTGAATAAATTTTTACCTAAAAGTATACATGAATGAACCCGGGATAACCCTTCTTAACCCAAACGTCCCATTCCGGAGCCAGCTATTCTAGTTGCTAAACGTCCCATTCCGGAGCTAGCCCAACAACTAGCCTAAACTCGGGTCTAAAATCCTAAGTTCGGTCCACCGTCCCATTCCAAAGCCAGGCAACCCAAAACCCATCTATTTCACTCCCTACACTAGTTTTAAAATCACAAATACCACACATCTAGAGTCCCATTCAGAAGCCATCCAAAATAGACGATATTCATGATAGAAAAACTGAGCAAAATCATTCATAACTCCAATCTATTAGGCTCAATACCCATCAAGACATATGATAAACACCATTCATCCATGGATACAAAATAACTTAATAGATCAAAAAATCAATGATAAACAAATAAGTACTTGTGAAATATACCATCCATTCATGTAAAAATCAATTTGAGTTCAAGATTCACATTATAAGTAGGGGATTCAAAGATCCCCAAGCAACAAAAAGGACTACTCACAATCAATAATAAAATGAAAAGAGAAAAAGATAGAATAACCCATGAAATTCATGGTGAAGAAAACCCAGCTGAATCCAAGTTCTTCAATCTCTTTCTCCAAAACTTACAGGAAAAATGAGCTTCAAATATGTAGATCTATACTTGTACACTATATATCTATGTTTAATCTAAGTATTTCTGTATAAATCCCTCTATTTTCAAGTATATCTATATATCTACATGTGTAAAATGAACAAAGAGCTCAAAGAAAGAAGAAAGAAAACTTAAAAGCTAAAAATTACCCAAAAAACTCCATCTCCCCGATTTTTCAGAAAAAACTGCCTTATAAAGGTCAACATGGGTCACGGTTACTACTAAATCTATGGTAACCGTGACCTCTAATGAAAAACCCTCTTTTGATTAAAATAGGTCACGGTTACTATGAAATCATTAGTAACCGTGAGATGGCTCGGAGCTGAAATTCAAAATTTGGTCACGGTTACCATGAAATTTCTGATAACCGTGAGATAACTCTCCTCTTCATTCTGGACTGAAATTATGCCTCACTCACGGTTACTATGAAATCCTTAGTAACCGTGAGATGCTTCTCCTTTAGCTTCTATACTGAAAACTCCATAGGTCACGGTTACCACCCTATCATGTACAATTTCCATGCTGACCGTGACAAGCTTCAAAATGGTGCATTTTGATAGAACACATGGGTCACGGTTACTAGGATACTCCTAGTAATCGTGAGGTACCTACAAAAATCACAAAATTCCATTAAAAGCTTCCAAATTCGCACAAAAAATTACAATAAATTGAGAAGTGGATAAATTATTAAAAGCAAGCAAAAATAAAGCAAAAGATACTAGAAAACAATGAAAACTAGACTAAAATTAAACCAAAACTAAGTACTGAATTTTTAGTTATCAAAATACCCCACACTTAGACTTTGCTTGCCCTCAAGTAAATGAATTATCCACAATCTTGAAAAACTCAAGACTCCGATTTAGAACAAGAAAAATCAGAAGTGTCAGAGCAACACTTAGCAGAAGACACTCAGAAGAAGAACTTTATCAAAATGACTCAAATCGATCTATATCAAACAATTTCTCGTGTGTGTGTGCAAGCTAAAACAAATTTATTTTCTTTCAAAACCAAAATTACCAATGAATTCCAGCAATCAAGCAATTAGAGAATTACGATAAATTTATGCATTCTACTCAGAATAGCCATAAGTCTCTCCTTTAGCACCTGAACCACAAGGGTCATCTCCACTAAATAACTCAGAACAAGATAGAATCACCAGGTCTTATATTAAGGTTGTAATGAGGTTAAGGCAAAGGCTCCAACGAATTGATAAGGTTAACAAGATAAAATTAGCCACACTACCCAAAAAAAAGCCTATTACCTAGCTTTCTTAAGAAATAACTCTCTTAATATGCATGCTCTATTGATATAAAAAAAAAAAGGAAAAACTAATCTTAGGACAATGATCATATTCTCACATTGCAGGAAGTAAAATAATTAACACCTTCCATAAATGCTAGGTACCCCACACTTATTATTATTATTAATATTTTTTTTCATAAACACGGTTACTATAAATTTATGGTAACTGTGGGATACTACTTAGGTGATAGGAGTACCAAAAGCATTAATTCTTATCATCCTTATCCAAACATTTTAGAACATTATGCTCAAAATTTCCCTAAAAACTTTTCAACTTCTCCTTCTTGATTGACAATCAAAAATCTCATCAAACCTATCATGCAATTTTTACTACCCACCTAGAGTGGCCAACTCCAAAATGGGGGAGACAAAGGCATTTAGGCTATATGGTATAACAATAGTGCAATCTAAAAAAAATATGTAGTACGCTTTTAGCATACCAATT
Organism: Excoecaria agallocha; assembly: GCA_037975025.1. NCBI lineage: Eukaryota > Viridiplantae > Streptophyta > Magnoliopsida > Malpighiales > Euphorbiaceae > Excoecaria > Excoecaria agallocha. The sequence continues at coordinate 659,522 of JBBPFJ010000032.1, read as the reverse complement.
AAGCTCAATGGGGCTAACAATGGCAAAATTTTCAAGGGTAGATCAAGAGTTATTTTAAAAATTAGTTACCAAAGAAGGCTGCCTAGGTCATATTCTAATCTCATCTGAGTTGAATATTTGTTTCGAAGGGTGATGAGGAAGATTCTAGTTATTCCAAAATTCCTTCACTTAACTACTATCACTCACTGGTTTTTTTTCAGCCTAATGTGCTCATTAAATAAAAAATTGAATGATATATGATTAACTGAGATCAATTTAAATAACATTCTTTCCTGAACAAACTACTGCTCTCTGGCTACTCAGCATTTTCAACTTATCAGTTCAAAAATGAGTCTAAGCTAATCAATTCAAGATTAACTGGCAGCTCAAGCTAAAGGTAAGGTGATTAATAACTCAATGGAAATATTTTTCTTTTATAAAAATAAATTTAAAGGAAAAAAAAACAATCTACTTAAAACCAGAAGGAAATGCAAAGCATAAAGCAAAACAAACTCCATTAAAGCAACACTAACGAACATTCATAATGCAAAATTTAAAGAGAAAAACTAAACAACTTAAAAATTAAAAAGAGTTGTGGTTCAAGGTTTCACAATTTCCGCCAATTGAATCCCAAATTCTTCCTTTGAATAGATAATATGCACAAAACAATTTCTTCACAAAAATTTAACTTGCAAAAATTGTTCAAATATTTAACCCACGTGTTTAGAAATTCAATATCAACACAATTAAAATATTCTCTCTCTCACCCCACACTTAAAAACTTGTTGTCCGCGGCAAGGTACAAATATAATTCTCAAACTAGGAAGAGGGGAGTGGGAACTTCCTGCTCAGTGGTGCGGGGGAACAGGGGAATCAAGCCGTGCATTGAAAGCAGCCAAGGCTTCAATGATCTGCTGTTGTTGATGCTTGAATTCCTCCTGGTTGGCAGCTAAAGTGTCCATGCGGTCCATCAAGGCAGTGTATTGGGCAGAAAAGAGAGTGACAGAATCTTGATCCAGGGCAGGTGGAGGATTACACAGGCTATGCTCCATCTTGTGCAAATACTCTTCTCTCTCGGTCAGCCTGAACCCATGCTCGGTAGTACCATCATGTATAATGATCTTCATATTCTTCAGCATTTTGGAATCGATATAAGCAGCTGCAGGGAGGCTCTTATCTATATCTAACGGATGCTCGAAATGCCGAGCAATCAGTGTCACCCAGCCACCAAATGAAATCTTCTTCACTTTAGTCGGCTTTTGCTGCATCTCCTCTAGTTTGTTCCACCAATGGTACTCGTCGTTTATACGGCAATGTCTCACCATACAGGATAGAATGAGAGCTTCTGGGAGGTTAATTTGCCCTGCACTCTGCATATGAGACATGAAAGACATAGAGAAAAAATGGTGTAAGATTCGCAAAGCATGATCCCACAGTAAATGGGATTTAGTGGTATCGGCCACTAAAGGGCCTCCAATCAGCGGGTCTCTGATGTCTTCCCAAGCTCTGTCTTTTAAATATTCTTCATAGGCATAGATCCCATCTTGTGGAAATCCTAGGGCTTCAGTGACAGCAGCCAAAGATACTTCATAAAATTTTCCTTCCAAGAAAAAGGTCACCATATCTGGATTGTCATCATGTCTGAAATGAAATTGCACAGTACACAAGAAATCCCTGGTTAAATTGGGATAAACTAGTTCCCTGCAGTCAAAGAATTTTTTCCAACTGATGGCTGAATATGGCTGTCAATCTCCCCTTTGATCCCCAGCTTTTCCAATAGACTCAAATTGAGATAAACTGAAGGTAAGTACTCGTAGTTGGAAAATATGTCATAGTTGGTCCGCATCTTTTCAGGAACCCAGCTCGGTATTTTTGGTCCTTTCTTCTTTCGTGGCTTCTGTTACACAGGGGCTGGTTGTGGTTGCTGACTAGCTTTGACAGGCTCTTCAGATGGTAAAGGTTGGTTGGTAATTCCTTGTGCTTGAGAAGAACTGGAAGCACGAGCTCTTTTAGGTCCCACTGTCCAACAACAACAAAATTGAAAGTTTACAATGTTGAGAAAGGAAAATAAACACAAAGATAGTAGGAGTAGATGAGAATGCATATATAAGTTTATTTCACACACAAATTCCTTAGAGGTACGTGGCACTCAACCACAATGACCGAGTCATCCTTTGGAAACCAGTAGCCCGCAGGTCGAATCGTTTCAGCTTATATACCTCAAAGATAGGAATGGGCATACACATGCATGCAAACGCAATTGCTAACTTAGACAAAAAATGGTTGATTTGGCATGCTTATTTGAGCATAAGATATGCTTGATAAATGAATGACTAACTAAGTGTGCATTTGTGCAACAGTTCCAAATCATTACCAGTAATTGGGTTACAGTATCAAACAATTCATGGTAAAGCAATACATTTAACAACATTGAATAAATTTGTAAGCATGACAATTTTGACGTATCAATGTAAGCAAGAATTCAACATTTGCACTCATCATACCCAGCAAGATTAAAATGCAGTGCACTAAAAGGAAAGAAACAAGGCTCAATTGGTGAAAATTAGACAAGAAAGAAAGTGAAAATTTTAAGTGCTTCAGGGACACACATGAAACACAATAGAATAGAATGACCAAACAAATGCCATCACAGCTCTAAATCAATCGCCAAACACAAAAATAAAAGAAAGAACAAAAAGGAAAGGAATGAGGAATATACATGTAGGCTGTGTACCTTACATACAAAATTTATTCATAACAAAACACAAGTAAGACTCCAAGAGGAAAAACAACGAAAAAAAAAACCAAAACAAAGGAAAACGCACTAAAAAGGAAAAAAAATTAAAATAAAATGAAATGAAAAACTTAACTAAACAACAAACATGACAATCAAAAGGCAAAGAGGCTTGATCTTCTTTTTTTTAAATATAAAATAAAAGAAACATTTAAGAAGGAGAAAACGAGAACAAAACATCAAAACGGAAGATAAAAACACTACAAAAGCTACTAGAAAGAAATTGAAATAAAGAGAAAAGACACAAACTCCCAAAAAATAAAAATAAAAATAAAATATATATATATATATACATATATATCTATATAATTAAAAAGGAAAGGAGACTTACTTGGTTGTGATGATGATGTGGAAGAAGAAAATAACTCACAACAACCATAACCATAAAAAATGTTAGAGAAGATGAAGGTTGAACGAAATAGTCAAATCAACTAGATCTAAACAACAACTATGACAAACAGAAACTAGATCTAACTAACAAGAATGAAAAACCAACAAAAATAAAGAAGAAGAAGAAGAAGAAGAAGAAGAAGAAGAAGAAGAAGAAGAAGAAAAAGAAAAAGAAGAAGAAGAAAAAGAAAAAGAAAAATTAAAAACAAAGGAAAAGATGATTCAAAACTAGATCTAAGCAATAAGAAAAAGAAAAAAATGAAATGGGAATAAAAATAAACTCATCGGAGAAGATGGCGGCCAGCGGTGGAGAACGGCGAAGAAGAAAAGGGGAGGATGAAAAAGAGAGAAAATAAAAAAGAGAGAGAGAGAGAGAGAGAACAAGAGATGAAATGAAAAGTAATGAAAAAGAAATGAAAAAGGGTGTCATAAAATTAGGGTTTCGCTTTTTTTTAATACAACACGATTACTATTAATATCATAGTAACTGTGAGGTGACTTAACTAAAGTTTCTGGACTAAAAACAGACCTTGGTCATGGTTACTATAAATTTTATAGTAACCGTGAGATAAAATGAAATTTGCTTCTGGACTAAAGCGAAGGTAACTCACTGTCATCATGAAAATAATAGTAACCGTGAGATACCTTATGATCTGCTACTAGAACAAAAATGAACCTAGGTCACGGTTACTAATAATTTCATAGTAACCGTGAGATAAAATGAATTCCGGTTCTGGACTAAATTGAACTAACCTCACGGTTACCATGAAATTACTAGTAACCGTGAGACACTAAAATTCACATGAATAATTTTATTTCTCTGACTCTCTTCAAACTCTTAAATAAACCCTTCATCTCCACTAAATCAACTGAAAACACAAACAAAATAAATGAAATTCGCAGTCCTTGAACCACTACCCTTAACAAGTCTACTAAAAGGAAAATAACACAAAACATATTCAAAAGTATGAGTTAGAGGTAGTTCTGCATTTATCAAGTTCGCAGCTGGACTTTTA
>JBBPFJ010000032.1:601713-655143 GCA_037975025.1 Excoecaria agallocha | reverse complement strand
CCTGAAAATAATCTCAATCTACTATCATAGAGCAGCACTTTCATTCCAGGTGCAAGTTCCTTCTTGGCTATTCTTCGATCATGCCACTTATTTGTGTTGTCTTTGTATTTCTTGGCATGTTCATAAGCCCAGAATCGGATCTCCTCCAACTCGTTCAACTGCAAAGACCTGCACTTTCCTGCATTCTCAAGGTTAAGATTTAAGAACTTAGTAGCCCAATAAGCCTTGTGCTCGAACTCCACCGATAAGTGACAGGACTTGCTAAACACTAGCCTAAAAGGTGACATTCCTATTGGTGTCTTAAAGGCTGTCCTCTATGCCCACAAAGCTTCATTTAGCTTAAGGTACCAATCCTTCCTAGATGCATTGACCGTTTTCTCCAAAATTGCCTTCAACTCTCAGTTAGAAACCTCAACTTGCCCATTAGCTTGGGCATGATATGGGGTAGTTATTTTGTGCCTCACTCCAAATCTTTTCAATAAGGCTTTGAATTGGTGGTTGACAAAATGTTTCCCACCATCACTCATAATGGCTCTCGGGGCTCCATAACGGGTGAATATATTCTTCCTTAGGAATTCTAAAACAACATTTGCATCACAAGTCCTAGTGGCTATAGCTTCTACCCACTTACTCACATAATCGACTGCCACTAAGATATATTCAAACCCATGAGAAATTGGAAAAGGCCCCATGAAATCTATCCCCCATAAATCAAATAGTTCAACCTCAAGCATGTTGGTTAATGTCATCTCATCTCTCCTGGTTATATTTCCCACCATTTGACATCGATCACGATTTTGAATGAACATTTTAACATCATGAAATAAGGTGGGCCAATAAAATCCAGAAGAAAGAATTTTCGATACCGTTCTGTTAGGGCCATGATGTCCACCAGCTTCCCTACTATGACAGGCTTGCATGATTTCTACTTGCTCTTCCTTGGGAATGCATCTTCTGAGAACTTGATCAGCACAAATATGGAAGAGGTAGGGATCATCCCAGATGTAGTGCTTCGCATCAGCTTTAAGCTTCTTCCTTTGCTGCCATGTGAAGTCCCTTGGCATATAACCTCCTGCGAGAAAATTTGCAACATTAGCAAACTAAGGTAAAGAAATTTCAAAAACAAATAATGCAAAAATTCGTTCATCAGGGAATAAATTCGAAATCTCCCCTTGTTCAATATGATCATGCTCCATTCTTGACAGATCATTTGCTACATGGTTTTCTGCCCCCTTCTTGTCTTTAATCTCTAAATCGAACTCTTGCAATAGGAGTACCCATCTTATCAATCTTGGCTTGGATTCCTTCTTGGCAAAGAGATGCCTTAGTGCTGCATGATCAGATCACACCACAATTTTTACGCCCAGTAGATATGGTCGAAATTTCTCAAATGCAAATACAATGGCAAGAAGCTCTTTTTCAGTTGTGGTATATTTGACTTGAGCTCCTGTCAGAGTATGGCTCGCATAATAAATAGCACAAAAGACTTTCTCTTGCCTTTGTCCGAGCACTGCTCCCACTACAAAATCACTTGCATCACACATTATCTCAAATGGTAAATTCCAATCCGGAGATATAATCACCGGAGCTGAAATAAGCCTCTGCTTCAATAGTTCAAAGGCCAATAAACATTCATCATCAAAGTCAAAAAGAGCATCTTTCATTAACAAATTTGACAAAGGTTTCGCAATTTTTTAAAAATCTTTATAAACCTTCGATAGAAACCTGCATGCCCTAGAAAACTCCTAACTCCCTTAACATTGGTCGATGGTGGAAGCTTCTCTATAACATCAATCTTTGCTTTATCCACCTCAATCCCCTTCTCAGAAATCTTGTGCCCTAATACTATGCCTTCCCTTACCATAAAGTGGCATTTTTCCCAATTTAGCACTAGGTTGGTCTTCTTACACCTACCTAATACTAAATCGAGATGCTCTAAGCAGCTCTCAAAGTCAAGCCCGTAAATGATAAAGTCATCCATAAATACCTCCATAAATTTCTCTATAAAATCATGAAAAATTGCCATCATGCACCGCTGAAACGTAGCCGGCGCATTGCACAAGCCAAAAGGTATCCTCCTATAGGCAAAAGTGCCATAAGGGCAGGTAAAGGTCGTTTTCTCCTAATCTTCAGGGGCTATGGGGGCTTGCAGATATCCCAAATACCCGTCTAAAAAACAATAATACCTATTACCCTCTAACCTTTCTAACATCTGATCAATAAATGGCAATGAAAAATGATCTTTCCTAGTGGCATGATTTAATCTCCTATAGTCTATGCACACCCTCCAACCCGTGACCGTCCGAGTCGGGATCAGTTCATTTAATTCATTTTTTATCACTGTCATTCCACCTTTCTTAGGGACACATTGCACTGGGCTAACCCATTTACTATCAGAGATTGGATAGATTATACCTGAATCAAGTAATTTAAGTACCTCTTTCTTCACAACCTCTTGCATAGCTGGATTGAGCCTTCTTTGGGGTTGAACGACCAGTTTGCAATCCTCCTCCATAAGAATTCGGTGCGTGTAATAACTCAAATTAATACCCTTCAAGTCCGCTGTCTCCCATCCTATAGCCTTTTTGTGCTTTTTCAACACCTTGAGCAGTGTCTCCTCTTCAGTACCTGTCAACAAAGAAGAAATAATCACTGGCTTTTCTTCTCTTTCCAAAAATACATACTTTAAGTGAGAAGGAAGAGGTTTTAGTTCAGATTTCAATTCTCCCTCTTGCGAAGTGATTTTCTCTTGCTTTGAATTCTCCTCCTCGCAGTCTTTCACCACAGCTGGTACTAGTTCTTCTTTTACTCCATCCAATTCTTCATTTTCCAAGGAATGCATCAAACTTCAATTTATTGGATCATTTAGTAGTACTTTTTCTTGCACTTCCTCTACACATTCGTCGATTTTGTCCATGAAGTAGGCCGACTCTTCTAGGTCACTTGATGGATATTTCTGAGACTTGTTCATATCTACCACCAGTTCTTCGTTGTTGAATCGAAGAGTGACCTTTTGTCCATGGACATCAATCAAAGCCTTTGCAGTGTTCAAAAATGGTCTTCCCACAATAAGGGGCACCTTCCTGTCTTCCTCCATTTCCATGACTACAAAATCCACGGGAAAAATGAATTTTCCTACTTTTACCAATAAGTCCTCAATAACTCCCTTTGGCCTTCTCATCGATCTATCTGCAAGTTGAAGTCTCATTCCTGTTTCCTTAAGATCGCCTAAATTGAGTTTCCTGCACATAGAATAAGGCATTAAATTAATGCTGGCTCCTAGATCATATAATGCATTTCCAACAAAGGTTTCACCAATTTCACAAGGCAGAGTAAAGCTACCTGGATCTTTTAATTTCTCCGGAATCTTATTCATAATAATTGCACTACAATTTTCCGTAAGTTGCACAGTTCCATACCCTTCTAGTTTCTTTTTATTAGAATAAAGTTCTTTCATAAACTTAGCATAATTGGGCATGTGTTCTAGGGCTTCAGCAAAAGGCAAGTTAATGTGTAATTTCTTAAACATCTCTAAAAACCTAGCCAATTGCTCATTTTTCTTCTCCTTCCTAGCTACAGCGGGAAATGGTAACCTATTGATATCAAGATCCTCTATGTTTGGATTCACAATACTTGTTCACTTGTCATTCCTTGGAGCATCCACATCTACCTCTACTCTAGAGTTAGAAATACTTACCTTCCACGTTGGTTCCTCTAAATCAAATGATGAAGTTGGTGATTTACCTTTTTCTTCCTCTCGTGCTGCTTTCTTGTCACTTCTTAAAGTGATTGCTTTGACCTCCTCCTTGGAATTGCGATCCACATTTGAAGAAAATGTCCCTGGTTGTCTATTCGACATTGAAGTTACAAGTTGACCCAATTGAGTCTCCAAATTTCTCATTGAAGCATCTTGGTTCCGGTTCCATTGCTCTTGAGATTTTCACCTTGAATCTTAACTCGCCATGAATTGTTGTTAGCTATTCATGAAACTGGCAAACATGTCTTCTAGATTTTGTTTATTTTCTTGAATGGGTGGCCTTGATTGGAATCCTGGTGGATGGTATGGTTGAGGTTGAGACTGATTAAAGTTTTGCCCTTGATGATGATTTGGTGGATAGGGTGCTTGGTAGGGATTGGTGGCTTGTGGTTGGTGAGGCTGAGCATGACTATGATAAGCATTTGAGTGATAAGGGACTCTTGGTTGTGGTTGAGAAGATGAAGCTTGTTGATTCCCATCCTTCCAAGAGAAATTTGGGTGATTTCTCCATCCCGGATTATATGAATTGCTGTAGGGATCATTCCTTCTAAAATCACCTAATGCATTGACATCTCCTACAACTCCTCCTTCTTAGATAACTTGCTCGCTTTCACACGGTCCACTCCCTTGATTTACTACAACCACATTTTGAACTTTTAAGCCGCTCAACTCTTTTTTTACCAATTCTAGTTGTGCTTTTAGCAATGCCACTTCATCCATATTGTGTAAACCTTGTCTCCTTGGGACTGATCTAGGGGCAGTCCATTGAGTCATTTGCCGCCATCTCATCCAACAACTGAAATGCGTCCTCAGGTAGCTTGTTCAAGAAGGATCCTGTTGATGCTCCAATAATGACCTTGTTTGAGGTGTAACTCCAGCATAGAAGATGGTCATTAATTGGTAAACAGCTATCTCATGATACAGATAGCTTATCATTAATCTCCTAAACCTCTCCCAGGCCTCATGAAAAGGCTCTTCATTCATTTGATGGAACCCTATGATGTTATTTCGAATGCTTACAGTCTTTGTTGGAGGGAAAAATCTCATTAAAAACTTTTCTTGCATCTGATCCCATGACCATATTGACTGTCGTGGTAATAATTGTAGCCACTCTCTTGCTTTGCCAATTAATGTAAATGGAAATAGCTTCAATCTTACTGCATCTGTACTAACACCCGGAATTTGAACAGTGTCACTGACTTCCAAAAATATATCAATATGTTGAGCTGGATCTTCTACTTCTGAATCAGAGAACTGATTCCTCTGTACCATAGTAATGGTGGTTGGCTTGAGATTAAATTGCACTCCTCTCGGTAATACAATTGTTCCATGATCTTCATTCCACCTTGGCACAGCGTAGTCTCTTATGGTCCTTTGACTAGGCATTTCTTCTCTTCTTGCCCCTGGCATTTGTTCATGTGCCCTGGGCACTTGTTCATGTACCCTCGACACTTTTTCATTCTTGGGAGGAAACTCATTAAGAGGAGGATCGTGCTCCATCTCGTTATCTTTAATAGTTCTCCTTCTTTGGTGTAGGGTCCTCTCGATTTTAGGATCAACAGGCAGTAATAGTTCTTGTCTTATTTTGTTCATGCACCAATTTCACCTGAAAATAATCAAGAAAAATAAAATAAGGAAAAGAAAACACATACAAATAATAATCACAGCTTACTAACAACGCCAAATTTCCCGACAACGGTGCCAAAAACTTGTTGCGACCCTAGCAAGTGCACTAGATCAACAAGTAATAAAGTGGTGTATAGTTAGGACCCTCAATATCGAACCCAAGGGAAATGTGTGTGTGAAGACTATGAAGATTCATTGTATGCTAAAGAATTCCCAATTGTTTATGTGTATGAGTTGTTTGATTTATATAATGTAACTTTAAAGCTTAAGTATGTAATGTAGAGAAATTTAAATTCAGTGTATTAAATTCTGAAAAATTAACAAATGTAAAAATCTATAGAAATCAAGCGTTGCTCGGGTTTACTTATCCACCCCATACCTAAATGTGAATAAATTTTTACCTAAAAGTATACATGAATGAACCCGGGATAACCCTTCTTAACCCAAACGTCCCATTCCGGAGCCAGCTATTCTAGTTGCTAAACGTCCCATTCCGGAGCCAGTCCAACAACTAGCCTAAACCTGGGTCTAAAATCCTAAGTTCGGTTTATCGTCCCATTCTGGAGCCAAGCAACCCAAAACCCATCTATTTCACTCCCTACTCTAGTTTTAAAATCACAAATACCATACATCTAGAGTCCCATTCTAGAGCCATCCAAAATAGACGATATTCATGATAGAAAAACTGAGCAAAATCATTCATAACTCCAATCTATTAGGCTCAATACCCATCAAGACATATGATAAACACCATTCATCCATGGATACAAAATAACTTAATAGATCGAAAAATCAATGATAAACAAATAAGTACTTGTGAAATAGACCATCCATTCATGTAAAAATCAATTTGAGTTCAAGATTCACATTATGATTAGGGGATTCAAAGATCCCCAAGCAACAAAAAGGACTACTCACAATCCATAATAAAATGAAGAGAAAAAGATAGAATCACCCCTGAATCCAGCTGAAGAAAACCCAGCTGAATCCAAGCTCTTCAATCTCTTTCTCCAAAACTTACAGGAAAAATGAGCTTCAAATATGTAGATCTATACTTGTAAACTATATATCTATGTTTAATCTAAGTGTTTCTGTATAAATCCTTCTATTTTCAAGTATATCTATGTATCTATGTGTGTAAAATAAACAAAGATCTCAAAGAAAGAAGAAAGAAAACCTAAAAACTAAAAATTACCCAAAAAAACTCCATCTCCCCGATTTTTCAAAAAAAAACTGCCTTATAAAAGTCAACATGGGTCACGGTTACTACTAAATTCGTGGTACCGTGACCTTTAATGAAAAACCCTCTTTTGATTAAAATAGGTCACGGTTACTATGAAATCATTAGTAACCGTGAGATGGCTCGGAGCTGAAATTCAAAATTTGGTCATGGTTACCATGAAATTCCTAGTAATCGTGAGATAACTCTCCTCTTCATTCTAGACTGAAATTGTGCCTCACTCACGGTTACTATGAAATCCTTAGTAACCGTGAGATGCTTCTCCTTTAGCTTCTGTATTGAAAACTCCATAGGTTACGATTACCATCCTATCATGCACAATTTCCATGCTGACCGTGACAAGCTTCAAAACGGTGCGTTTTGACAGAATACATGGGTCACAGTTACTAGGATATTCCTAGTAACTGTGAGGTACCTATAAAAATCACAAAATTCCATCAAAAGCTTCCAAAGTCACACAAAAAATTAGAATCAACTGAGAATTGGATAAATTATTAAAAGCAAGCAAAAATAATGCAAAAGATACTAGAAAACAATGGAAACTAGACTAAAATTAAACCAAAACTAAGTACTAAATTTTTAGTTATCAATGGGTATTCGGGATATTTTCAAATTTTTATATATCCTAGTGACCAGGAAAAGACTACTTTTACTTGTCCGTATGGAACTTTTGCCTATAGACGTATGCCTTTTGGGTTATGTAATGTACCTACAACTTTTCAAAGGTGCATGACCTCTATCTTTGGGGATATGATTGAGAACATCATGGAAGTTTTCATGGATGATTTTTCTATCTATGGAGATTCATTTGAGTTGTGTTTAAGAAATTTAGATAGAGTGTTGGCTAGGTGTAAGGAAACTAACCTAGTGCTTAATTGGGTAAAGTGTCACTTCATGGTTGAAGAGGGTATAGTTCTTGGCCATAAGATTTCCAATAGAGGCATTGAAGTGGATAGAGCAAAGGTTGAATTGATTGAAAAATTACCTCCATCAACTACACTTAAGGGCATTAGATCATTCTTAGGTCATGCTGGTTTTTATAGACGATTCATTAAGGATTTTTCACTTATAGCTAAACCTTTAACTAATTTATTGGTTAAAGAAGTGCCTTTTGAATTTTCTGATAAATGTATGCATGCTTTTAGTTCTTTAAAGGAAGCCTTTACAACTGCACCTATAATCACTTCTCCTAATTGGGAGCTACCTTTTAATATTATGTGCGATGCAAGTAACTTAGCCGTAGGTTGTGTGTTGGGTCAAAGGATTGGTAAGCATTTGCATGTGATTTACTATGCCAATCATACTTTATCACCGCCTCAAGTGAATTATAATACCACTAAAAAAGAGATGTTGGTTGTTGTTTATACATGTGATAAGTTTAGGTCTTATTTGTTAGGATCTAAAGTCATAATCTATACAGATCATGCATCTTTAAGATATTTGTTTGCTAAAAAAGATGCCAAACCTAGGTTGATTCATTGGGTTCTTTTGTTGCAAAAATTTGATCTAGAAATTAAAGATTAGAAAGGCTCTGAAAATTTAGTAGCTGATCATATATCTAGGTTAGAAAATGCTGAAGGACCACTAGGGGATAGCCATGAAATCAATGAATCTTTTCCGGATGAATCTCTTATGTCAATAAATTATAACCATGTGCCTTGGTTTGCAGATTTTGCTAACTTTCTTGTTGCAGGAATTATACCTTTTGGATTGACATGGCAACAGAAAAAGAAGTTTTTTAGTGATGTTAAAAACTATCTTTGGGAGGAGCCTTATTTATTTAGATAAGTGGGGATGGTGTTATAAGAGGTGTGTGAGTGAGGAAGAGACTGTGGATATTTTAGCTCATTATCATTCATCATCGTATTCGAGGCATAATGGTGGAGCAAAAACTGCTTCTAGGGTGCTAGAGTGTGGTTTTTATTGGCCTACCCTTTTTAATGATGCTAGGACTTTTATAGCTACATGTGATAAGTGTCAAAGGGCAGGTAACATAGGAAAGAGAGATGAGATGCCTTTGAATAATATTTTAGAAGTTGAAATTTTTGATGTGTGGGGAATAGACTTTATGGGTCCATTTTCTATATCTTTTGGAAAATCTTATATATTGGTTGGGGTAGATTATGTCTCAAAGTGGGTTGAAGCTAAAGCTTTACCAACCAATGATTCAAAGGTGGTGATTACGTTTTTAAAGAAAATCTTTTCAAAGTTTGGAGTGCCACGGGCTATCACAAGTGATGGAGGTATGCATTTCATTAATCGAACTTTTGCATCTTTATTGCATAACTATGGTGTCCATCATAGAGTAGCTACTCCATATCACCCATAAACTAGCGGTCAAGTAGAGGTGTCTAATAGAGAACTTAAATGGATATTAGAAAAAAACCATTTTTAATTCTAGAAAGGATTGGGCGCATAACCTTGATGATGCATTATGGGCATATATGACTGCTTTCAAAGCACCTATTGGCATGACTCCATATAGGTTGGTGTATGGGAAAACATGTCATCTTCCTGTTGAGTTAGAACATAGGGCATATTGGGCAATTAAGACTTTGAATTATGATATGAAAGATGCTGGTTTACAAAGATGTTTGCAATTAAAAGAACTTGATGAATTGCATCTTTTTGCTTATGAAAATGCATGTTTATATAAGGAAAGGTCTAAGAAATGGCATGATGCTCATATTAAGTATAAACACTTTAAGATTGGAGATAAGGTTCTACTTTTCAACTCTAGATTAAAATTATTTCCTGGAAAATTAAGATCTAGGTAGAGTGGACCTTTTGAAGTAACTCACGTTTTCGATCATGGATATTTAAAACTAAAATAAAGTAAAGGAGATCTGTTTAAAGTTAATGGGCATCAATGTAAAATATATTTGGATGGAGCATTGCTGAACAAAGAGGTATCTTTTATCTCTTTGACATTGGCTTAGTGGTTATTCATATTTTTGCTTTCTATTGTTTTTATATGGATAATTTTATTTTTCTTTGTTCATTTATTAACTTATTTAGAATACTTACACAGTTTTTATCTTTATTTTATAGGTATTTATTAATGATTTATTTGTATTGTCTATCATTTACTATTTTCTACTTAAAAAAATTAAGTCATGAAGTATCTTTCTTGGCGCGAGCGCGACAATTGCCGCGAGCGAGACATAGATGTGTGGGACGGATCGCAATGTTCTGTCGCGAGCGCGACCTCATCGCCCTTGTGACTGTTTCATCATGAGATTAGGCACTTGGGTTCTATCGCGAATGCAACATGCCTCGCGAGCTAGATAGGTTCAAATTTCGTATACTGTCGTGAGCGCGATGTTGTCGCGAGGTTGCGACAGGACACGAAATTTGAAATTTTGAGTTTTTTTTGCTGCCTTTTCACCTCACCTATAAATACCTAAAACCCTAATCTATACCCTTCACCTTCGCCACTTCAGTTGCTCTACGTTTTTCTGTGTTTTGAGCTCTCTAACATTTTTCTTCTTCTCCTTATCTTTTCTTTTTACTTGATCTTGTGAGAGAGATTTGCTTGGTTTGAGAGTTATGCTTTCTTCTTCTTTACTAGCTTTTGTGATTTTAGCTCAGTTTTCACACAGTTTTCCATCATGATTCGCACCAAGTCTGTGGGATGCAAGGATAAGCAACCCGTAGAAGGGTCAAGTTCTCCGCCATCGCCGCCTGTTGATTACCTCTAAGACATGTTTGAGTGTCCTTTCCCTATTTACTCTGAAACAAAAGGTAAAAATTTAAAATTTTTCAACACCAAAACTTATATGGATATGCTACATCTAGATAATACTTTGCTTAAGGATTTAGGTTTTACTGCACAATTTGATAAATATGTCAAATATATGAAGTGGGAAAAAATTTCTAGTATGAGCTTGCCTATTAGAAAGGATTGGGCCATTGAATTTTTTGTTACCTTGGCGTATGTGGATAGTAAAAAGACTCATTTTAAGTTTAGACATCAGGGTACTGAATTTATTTTTGGGTTTGATGAAATGCATGCTTGGTTTGGTTTTTCTTTGAATGGAAAACATTTTAATGCTAATTTATTTGATCATCAACCCATTTGGACTAAAATAACTAGCTTAAATGAATTCAACAACAAAAATGCATCCAATAAACTTATTAAAGATAATGTTCTGTTCTTATTTCATAAGTATCTTTGTCATGCATTATTTGGACGAGTGGAAAGCACTAAGGTTCAAACCAAGGATTTATTTATGCTTGATTTGTTGCTGTCGCGTAAAACACCTTGTTCGATTGATTTTATCTTTGATGGTTTATATCATGCATCAATTGCTAAAACCAAAATGGTGGGAATGTGTCACATGGTAACCAAAATTATTTTACGGTATTTAGGTGATTTGGATAAATTTGTTGTTGATGAAAGTGAGCATGTTGCTTTAATGGATATCCATTATTTGCGTAATTCACATGTATTAGATAGAGGCACTTGGCCTCCGTAGTTTCTCTCATGTTTTGCGCAGGATGCGGGTCCTCATCGTGCCAAGGGAAAAGGTACAACACTTAAATCTTCAACTGCTGCAGTTTCTGGTGATTCGGATGGTGATGATGATGGAGATGACACTGGCCATGCTAGTGATTCGGGAGCTAGACATGATGATAGTCCTGAACAATATGATGGTGTTGAGCAAGGTGAAGTTGCTGGATTGCAGCAAGTTTTGTCCCGTTTAGATGGAATTGAAGCTGCAAATCAAAGTATGGCGGCACGGATGGATTCTCTTGAGGCAACTTTGCAACACATGCATAGAAGTCACAAGAGTTTAAGTCACAAGCTGTTTTCCTTCTTTCGCCATCAGAACATTCCATTTACTCCTTCTCCGCCGGGGTCCCCAAGTGGACCAGCTGAGTAACGTTCCTTTCTCTCCTATCTTTAATTTTTGTTATGTTTTTGTTATTGTTTGTGTTGTTTTTTTGTTTGTCTTGTGTGTTTGGTTTTGGGATGTTCTCACACAATAGGGACATTATGTCCTTCAAGTGTGGGGAATAGGGATTGTGTTTTTATTTGTGTTAGACTTTTAGGTTGTTTTTAGTTTGCATAATCTTGGAGAGTTTTGTAGTTGATGAATGCTTGGTAATATAACATAAGACAATTTCATTGGCACAAGATTTTTGGTCTAGTTAGCAAAATTCTTGAGGAATATCAATGTTTATTTTACTTTGACATTTCTATGTGCATAGTAAGGGTTATGATTTGGCAAAACACTTTAGTATAGGTACTTTTTAAGTTATTTATCTTTTCACATGAAATATGATTATTTTGGCAAATCATTGCTTAGAGTAATCCACCCTATAGCTAAGTGTGCTTTTGAGCCTTTATATTGATATATTTCTTTGTATGAGAGCCTTGATATGTCATATACTCTAGAACTTATTTTTAGTAAATTTCAAGATTACATTTAGTATAAGTTATGCATAAGAAATGATAAAGGGCACTAGATTATAGCCAATTTAACTTGCTTAAATAGACCACCCTTTTGACTTTAGGTAGCCAATTTTGAGCTTGAGCCAATTTTTGTTTTTCTAACACATAATTAGCCTTAATCCAATCTTTAAACAATGAACTTTTCTTTTGGCACCTTTATGTGTAGAGGATTAGGATTGTTGTGTCTTTAGAGATAATTTTTTTATTGAGTATTAGCATGATAAATAGCTAGATCCCTTTATTGGCACAAGTCCAATGTTAAAACAAAAGCTAGTAGAAAGAAGAGAAAAAGAAAGAAGAAAACATTTAAAAAAAAGAAAAGAAAAAAAGAAAAAGTTAAAGAGTGATTCAAAGAAAAGGAAGCTAGCACAATGAATTGATAATAGCAAGGGAGTTAGAATAGTAAGTTAAAATTTCTTGTGATCATGCTAAGTTGTTTTGAGTCTCTTTTGATATGGTGATCATTATTTTTCTCTATACATTATGAGCTACCTAATCAAATTGATCCTACCCTTACCTAAGCCAAGTTACAACCTTGATTAAAACCCTTTGATTTCATACATTTTCTTATACTAGTAGTGGAGATATTTATTCAATTACAAGCTTATGGTATGTAATGGCATATTAAAGGAAAGAGTGAAACATTAACCTTTAAGCATTTGAGTGAATAAATAATTAAGTGTTATGTGAGAGTTACTTTAGGCAATGTTTTGTATGAAATCATCTTTACATGTGTTAAGATATTTAATTTCTTGAGTGCTTATATTCTTGTGCTTTGAAATTTCCTAATTCTCCAAATGTGCA
Organism: Excoecaria agallocha; assembly: GCA_037975025.1. NCBI lineage: Eukaryota > Viridiplantae > Streptophyta > Magnoliopsida > Malpighiales > Euphorbiaceae > Excoecaria > Excoecaria agallocha. Next base: position 642,258 of record JBBPFJ010000032.1, on the reverse strand, counting down.
TGGGTGTTGAGTTGAATAGGCAAAGATATTGCTTGAGAATTTGCAACTTGAGACTAAGATGCATAGAGATGAAGTTGTAACATGAATTTTTTCAAGTGGACATCAATTATGAATGCAAGCTCCATTATTGTGTGAATGTTTGGTATGTGTTGTTTGATGTTATTTTCTAGCATTTTGAGTTTTTGCTTGAGGACAAGCAAAAGTTCAAGTGTGGGGAATTGATATGACCTTGAAAAGCTCATAAATATTGTGTCTTTATGTGTAGTTTTGTTGAGAATAGTGTTTATTATTTGTTATTTTATTTGTACTTTGTTGCTTTTATGTGTTTTGTGTGCTTGTGGATGTTTTACTTGTTTTTTAGGAGAAAGGAAATGATTTGGGGCTTAAAGGAGATCATTTGGAGAAGAAGGAGAAGGAGTTGGGCTACAAGGGCATTGTCGCGAGCACGACAAAGCAAGGGAGGACGCGACAGCTAGCGGAGAAGCCAAAGCCTGGAAGTGTCTTGTCGCGAGTGCAATGGAGGGCGGATGAGGAAGTTGAATTTTGAAGAGGTGCACTTTTTCATCAACAATTGCAACTTTGGTGAAGAGTCATTTTTGAAGGGACATCTCTTTAGAGATACATATATAATATATATATCAAGTTGAACAGAATTTGAGAGGGATGAATTTTGGGATTTTAATTTGTGATTTTAAGAACAATAGTTTTCTTTAGTACTTAGTTTAACTTTAATGACTTGAAGAAGAAGACAAGTAAGGGAGAAGAATTCTTTTTGTGAAGGGAAAAGGTTGAGAGATCCCCTTCTTCTTTTTCTTGATTTTATTTCTTCCTTGTAACCTTTAAATGAATGTTATTTTTGTTATCTGGTTATATATGAACAACTACTATTTTCCATATACTTAATTGATCTTTGAATGTAGAATTTGCTGTTAATATTTTATTAGTATCATTTTAGGTTAAGGAAAAAGACCTTAGATGGCAATTCCTTTTCTGAAAATTATCATAATGGTCATAAATAAGAGAGTTAGCAAGAGCAACGTCTTATTAAAAGTTAATAAGAAATTCATTATCAAAGCATAGTTTGAGAGATCACATGTGGAGATAATTGCTATAGGTTGGTAATTAATCTTAAAATGAGTAATTAGAGACATACTAGTTCATTAACGAGAGTTGAGAATTAGCACTTTAATTGCATGTTTTAGGCATTCTAATTCATGTCGAGAGAGTGGATTAGAAATATATTCCAACTTGGCTTACTAATAAGATTAAAACATACTAATTAAAATAATGGTAACAAGTGCATGATCATTGAATTTCATTATCTTTACTGTCTTCTTTTATTATATTTAACTAAGATTTAATTAATTTATGCAATAGAGTAGTTTAGAATTAATTTCCACTTATAAACGTCGTAAATAAGATTAAAATTGAGTAGTAATAGTGGGTAATTTCAATCAACATTTCCTCTTGGGATCGATATCTAAAGTACTATAACCGGTGCACCGTATACTTGCAGTATTTAAAATTTTAGAAAAAGTATATCAATGGCACTAGGGAAAAAATGGTTTCATCATTTGTTTTGTTATTATATAGCTAGGAAGAGAGGAAGGGAAAATTATCTTTTGAATCATTTTGTTTTAGTTGCTGTTGAGCAGGGCTCCTTTTGGAGAGGGAAGTTAGCTTCCTGGGATTGTAATTTTGTATTACAATCATTTATCAATGAAATTGTTATCTTCCTTCATTTTATTCTCTTCTTAAACCTTGTTTTGGTTATCTTGATTTTTGTTCTCTATCAACTTCTTTATAGAAGAACAAATTGAAGGAAATGTGAATAAAGATAACTTCACAAAGGTGATGAGGAATTGGAGGAAAATAAATCAACTTTTATAGTAACTCTCTGCAAAGAAATTGATCACAATAAGGCAGAAGAGATGATTGAAGATGAAATAGAGAAATAGCCATAAGAAATTGATGAACAAATTAAAGAAGTCAAGAAGCACACAATTAGTGATGTCAAAGTGCAAGCATATAATATTGAAGAGCAATTTGAACAGGAAATGCCTCAAGTCAAATTGGCCAAAAAATATTTTATTTGTACATGTGTTTTCGACTTCAATTCAACAAAAAAAATTTTATGATCAAGACGGATGTCGAGTACCAAAAAAAATGGCAAAAGCAGAGTTGGTGATGAGAGAGAGTGTTGAGAAATATCACCAACTTTAGCCATCTCTAAAATTTTCGAGAGACATAAAGAAAACAAAATAAATAATTATGAAACTCACTCTAAAAATAGTTAGAATCTTTTCAAAGTATTCATGTAGAATTTTAAAATGGGAAATGACTCTTAGCTCAATTTGAGTAACTCAAATAGAAATAATAATGTAAATGAGCATTTTCTAATTTCATTCAGGACAAAACTAACATTTATAAAAGTAAGATATTTGAAGCCATCCTAAACCAACTCTAAGCCATCTTAACTTCAAGCTACATTGAGCTTATAGAAAGGTCCATAAGTCATCATTAAAATACATTAAAACTATAAATTGACTCATTCTTTTACGTTCAAATTATCACACTTACTCATAACAGGAAAAGAAGCAAATAAAATAAAAATTTTTTGTGGAAATTTTTTCCTCAATGTACGTATACAGTGTATTCACTTACTACAAATTGAATACATTGTATTCAGAAAATTGAATTCAAATTCAATCTTATTTTTAATTGAAATTAAATTTGTAAACTTAATTTAAATTTGATTTAATCAGCTAATTTAATTTTAATTGAATGCTATTCCAATTGAAATCAAATTCAATTTTAATCGATTTTAATCTACAGAACAATAACCATCATCGACAAAACCAAGCAGAATGTTGTAGAGAAGACGGTAAATACGATCAATAACACAAAGAATGCAGCGGAAAATGCTGTCGATAGCACAAAGAATGCTGCTCAAAAGCTTATTCATGGCTCCAAAGATGTTTCGATTGGCGTCCAAAGCGTGGCTAACGGCGTCAATCGCAATGCTCCCCAAAATGATTTTGTTATTCTCTTTTTGGTTGACGTATTCGATACCTGTTTTTTCCCTTTTTAATGTTTGAATCCATGAATGAATTTGGTTTGTTTTAATGGATTCTTCTCTTTACCAATATATTCACGTGTTAATTTGTGATTTTTGAAAAATATTTTGTTGAAATTATGATAAAGGCAGTCAATATGCGATCGTTTTTCATTTTTCTGTTATCAATAAAATAAATAATTGAAATAAAAAAATTAATATTCTAAAAAAATACATAATCATATACACTTTACCCAGAATAAATACATCATATTTAATTTTACGCAAACTGAATACACCGTATTCACTTTGCCCAAACTGAATGCATGGTATTCATTTTTGTTCAAAACTAATGCAAAGATTTACTGCTCTTTAAAACTCTCAAAAACAGTAAAAAATTCAAAAAACTTAATTTTCTGTATTTATATCTCATTTTATCACTTTTATATAATCGTTATACTCCAATATATTATTATACTCCAATATAAATGTCAAGAAATGGAACTTTGGGAGATACTGACAATCAATTACAAAATATATCTTCAAATATCACAACAATGCCAACTTTAGTTCTCGAAATTTGTTAAGAATGCTAATTAAGTTTCAATTCTTGGCTAAAAATAATGTAGTTTCGCTAACATTTTATTTCATAATATAAACTTTAGTTTTTACAATTAATTATGAGAGAAAACATGCTTATATAAAATTATTATAAATTGATTATTAACTCATATTTTGTAGTTTCTACCCAAAAGTGTGAAGATTCAAATTGCATATAATTTTCAAGGATTAAATTATCACTACTATGTCATAAGTAACTCAAAGTCTCAAACTAGCTAAATATGACAACGGACAGATTAAAAAAAAAAAACTGTAGCGGAATGTATTTAAAAATAGATAAAGTTAGTTAAATATGTCTCAATCTAAATTAAAAACATTTTTATTATATCCATACAGACTTATTCCAACTTTATTTAACATTATTCAATAATATCTTAATCTGTTTAAATAATCATTAAATATAAGAAATTCAATTAAAATATTAATATATTTAATTGGATATGTTTAATATTAGTATTAGATTTGAATTAATTTATCACATAATTCATATATATAGTTGGTATTCTAATAAAATGGAATAAATTGATAATTAAATTTTATATATTTATAATCTTTGAGAATAATATTACTTATCAGAAAATACAAATTTCTTTTCTTCAAAATAAAAATGAAGTCATCTTTTTTTTAAATATATATATAACATTTGCACATAAAAGAAAAGTAAAACAGTTCGAAAGAGATGGATGCATAGTCGTAATATTATAAAAATAAATAGCTATGCCAATGTTTATGACTTATTAATAGGATTTCACATTAGTAACTACGAATAAAATTTAAATTTTTTTCCGCTCAGACCAATAAATATGTGACTTTTCTTTTTTTTTTTTTCTTGCCATATACCTGCTCTTTTGGAAGATTATATATACATATATAGAGTATAGGTTTTTTTTTTTTAATTTGCCAAATATAACATATAGTTCTTGTCAACGTTATTCTGGTCCATACAAATGTGCAACTAGCCACTGCATTCGTTTTGAATTTGATTAGATTTAATTCAATCTATCATTAAAGTAAGGATGATCGCGGCGCGGGACAGGGCGGGGGCGCGGAGTGCCTCCCCACCTACTGCCCCCCGCAAGGGCGTGGCGGGGGCGGGATGAGAACTGATAGTATTTCGGAGGAAAAATTCCCCCCATCCCCGTCCCCGCAGGAATCCCCATCCCCGTGGGGATTCCCGTCCCCATATAAAAAATATTTTTATATTTTAAAAACATTTAATTATAACTAAAATATAATATTTAATAATTAATTATAATTGAAATATAATATTTAATAATTAAAAATATAAATTCAATTATAAATCAAACTAATATAAATTTTAACAATTGATAAAGCTAAAATTAAATATAATTTAAAAATAAATTATATAAATATAATTAAATTTAGTAATTAAATTTCGGGGACGGAAAAATTTCGGAACAAAGACCACAATCTCCGTCGCCGCCCCAAATTCTAAGTCGGAAAATACTTTTTTCCCGTCACCATCCCCACGAGAGAATTTTTCGGGGATTCTCCATCCCATTCGGGACAGTTCCCCATAAGAGACGTAAATTTCTCGCTCCGTGATCATCCCTACATTAAAGGTTGATGGTGGATTTGTTTAATTAGCTTTATATATTAGGGTCTATTTAAAATATAGGTGAGGGATTAAAGGAATATTTTTGATTATTACAATAAAAATTGCAAATTAATTTAATTTATTAAAGTCCAAACTAAAAAAATTCCAATAAATTAAAACATATTACTAATTATTATATCTTGTAAGATTTTAAAACAAAAATAGTTGAAATATTGAAACACAAGCTCAACCTTTATATTGGATAACACATGCCAACTGATGCAAGAATTTTCTTCTACTTTGTGTCCGCGTTTAGCAATTATCAAAAGTTACCGAGTCCAAAAATTATTCCGCTCAGACTTATTAATAGGATTTCACATTTTTTTTAGAAGGAAGGGAAGAACTACATGGCAATCCGTCTGGAACTAGCCTTGGAAATGAAATTCTCATAGCATCTCCCGCAAGAATAGGCCTCATTCCTACTGGAGAATCAACATGCCATACAAATTTCCTGTCTTGACGAAACGTCCAGTGAGCTAGATAATCAGCTGCGGCATTGGCTTCGCGGTAGATGTGTCGAATGATGACCTGCCAATCTCGGTTAATCAGATCTCTAATGCGCAAAATTATTGGACTATGAGAGGGATGAGTATCCAGATTGTCATTAAGCAGAACAACCACACTCCTGTTGTCTACCTGAACCAAAACACGTTTCCACCCTCGTTTCCACGCCTCCTGCAGACCCAAGAACACACCCTAAATCTCCCCAAAATAAGTGCTCTCCCCACTAATATAAGCAAAGTAACCTCCCATTCATCTCCCTAAAGGCCCTTTAAACACACCTGCACAAGCTGCTTGTAGACAGGACCTTCTAAAGGAACCATCGGTATTCAAAGTAACCCAATCCGAGGGAGCAGATTCCCACCCCACCAACAACTCATATCTACCACCACAATTCCGACTAACCTCTTTTAACGACAGCTTTGCTTCAATAAAGGCCACCACCGAAGAGAAGATGATCTGCCTTCTCAATCTCTACGGGATAATCTTGTGGTTAAAAACCTTATCATTCCGCCATTTCCAAAAGTACCGGCAACAATACCCAAAGATCAGCTTCCACTCCGCTCTTCCTATCAAATGGTTTTGATTCAGGTTCTCCTCCACCTAACTCGTCAAGTCAGACCAGAAGAAATTGATTCGCGAGTCACCATCCAGCCACGACATCCAAAAATCCCGCACCAGAGTGCAGTCTCTTAACAGATGTAAAATAGTTTCAGATTCAGAATTGCAAACAGGGTAGAGATTGGACCCATCCAGATGCCGCCGTTTCCTTTCATCATTTGTCAAAACCCGATCCCACAAAACTAACTAAAGAAAAATCCTAATTCTTTGAGGCCCTTGCCAATCCCAACACAGCCTCCATTTCTTCTCCGCTCCATCACCCACAACATGAGCAACCATCTCATAAGCTGAATCCATGGTGAAAGACCCAGAAGGTGAAGGAAGCCAGATTAAATTGTCCTTACCTAATTCTGCCGCTGGAGGAAGCGAAAGCTGGATCAAATCAACCACATAGCTAGGAAGGAAACGATTCACCAAAGCTCTTTTCCAACCTTCATCACGACAGAAACCCTCATTGACCGTCATTTTGGAAGTAGCTTGTCATTCTCTACTCCCACGAAAATGGACAGAGACATGGCTATACAAAGGCCCAGCTTCGGACCAACTATCAAACCAAAATGAGGCTGATTTCCCATCATTAATGGCCCAACAAGTATTGGCCTGAAACACAGGCCACATCTTCACAATATGCTGCCACAACAAAGAACCAGATTTAGCCAAAATGGACACAGGCCGAAATTGATGAGAAGAAATATATTTTGCATTCATCACTCTAACCCAAAGGGCCTCCCGATTATTCACCATGTTCCAAATCACTTTAGCAAAAAACGCATCATTACATTCCTCAAGGCTTCGGATACCAGCACTTCCCAATTCAATAGGCTTGCACAAATGGTACCAATTAATTAAATGGGTCCTATTCCCACCAGAAGATCCCCAAATAAAGTTCCTGCATAATTTCTCAATCTGCTCGTAGATATTAACAGGAAGGATGGCATGTTGAATAGCATAATTAGGAATAGCTAAAAGAACCGATTTCACTAACATAATGCGTCCCGCGAAAGAAAGGGAGCTCATTTTCCAGTTAGCCAACCTACTATTAGCTTTGTCCACTAAATAATTATAGGTCCTACGATTCACTCTGCCATGAAGAATAGGCATGCCCAAGTAGTGACCCAAATCATTTGTTAACTGAAACCCAGAAGCATTTTTAAGATCCAATGCAAGATCACGTCCAACATTTTTAGACACACAAAATGCTGACTTCCTTGTATTGACAAGTTGACCTGAACAAGCACAGAAATCATCAAGCACTCCACACATAATTTTCATTTGTTCGATCGAAGCTTCCGTTAACAAGACCAGATCATCTGCAAAAAACAATGCGTGAGAGGGGGACCACTCCTACCCAACCGAATAGGTTTCCATAAACCATCCTCTACTGCCTTGTCAATACTATGAGTAAGTCTCTCCATGCAAAGAATAAAGATGTACGGCGAGAGCGGGTCACCTTGTCGAACACCCCTAAAAGGATAGAATTTACTAGTTAATTCTCCATTCCAAGACACATGAGAGCTACTATTCTTCCAACAATTTAGAAGAACAGAGCATAAGTGAATGGGAAAGCCAGCATCAATGAGCGTATCCAGAATAAAATCCCATCGAAGCTGTCATAAGCCTTTTCCAAATCAATTTTAATCATCACCCACCCTGTTCTTCCTTTTTTAATTCTCATCGAATGGGCTACCTCCTGAGCAATAAAAATATTGTCAGAAATTTGTTGTCCCGGGATAAAACTAGCCTGTTGCGGACCTACCAGAGTACTCAAACAAGGTTTAACCCTGTTCGTAATAACTTTCATCAAAACTTTGTAGACAACAAAGAGTAAACTAATAGGACAAAATTTGCTTGTCTGATCGGGACTATTTTTCTTGGGATTAAGACAAATAATAGCAGTACATGAGTAAAGGTCCACCACTTCTCCTTCCAACTCCTATGGACAAAGTTAAACAAAGAATCTTTGACTACTGTCCATTACTTTTGGAAGAAGAGCGGACATAAACCATCTAGACTAGGAGCTTTAAGTGGTTTCATACTGAAGACAGCATCATGAACTTCATCCACCCGAAGAGGTTTGATAATGTTATCCACCAAAGCTCTACTTAAAGGAGAGAACTTACCTCGGATCGGGAACACTAGAGCTATCTCATGTTCTTCAGAGTAGAGGTGACCAAAAAAACCAACCACATGATTTTTAAGCACTTCCTGATCAAAACTCCACATCCCATCTGCAAGCTTGATACCATGAATAAATGTTTTCTGTCTTCTAAACCGCACCTTGTTATGAAAAAAGGTTCTATCTCCTGCCAACAGCCATTCCGATTTTGATTTTTGTTTCTAGTAAAGTTCCTCCTGAAGTAGAACTTAATTCAACTCATTCCTTAAATCTTGACTTAGTTGGATCAAGTAATTCGAATGGCATTTCTTTCAGAAAGTTTCAATGTCGGTCAACCTAGAAAGTAACTTTTTTTTCTAAAATTAATACAACCAAAGGTGGTTTTGCTCCAGCTGCCAGTCTCTTGGAAAAATGGTGAATATCCTCGACAATATTGCCCATACCCTTCCAGTTATCCACAACGAACTCCTGGAAATCCTGGTGAGTAACCCAGGCTGCATTAAAACGAAATTATCTATGGGACTTACTTCTTAAATTATTAATGATAGAGAGCGTAATGGGGTGATGGTCTGAATGAGTTCTAGTTATATAAGTAACTTTAAATCTCGGAAAGACTTCTCTCCACTGGTTGTTACACACAGTTCGATCCAATCTCTCCCTGACCAATCCTCTCCGCCATGTGAAATTAGGACCTGAGAAACCCATGTCAGATAAACAACTATCCATGAATTCCGCAAATAGAGGACACGGATTGCTACCCCGAGCGGAACCACCTATCTTCTCATTCGAATATAGGAAAGCATTGAAGTCCCCAATAATAACCCAAGGGTCGAGCATATTCTTGGAGAGAGTTTTAAGCAAGGGCCATAAGTTCTTACGACGCACCTGAACTGGGTCCCTATAAACAACAGTGATAAAGAAGGAAAAGCAAATGAGACACCTTAAAATGAACCATTTGATACGAAAACTCTTTGATTTCCATAGTGACTTCATCATACCAGAGAACCTAAATACCACCTGAGAATCTGGAATCCTCGATACGAAAGGAATGAGGAAAACCAAGCCTCTTGATAACTTTATCAGCAACACAACCACTTATCTTTGTTTCAAGCAAAATAAGGATAGAAGTCTTATACATTCTCATTAAATTTTTAGTATGCAACTCAAAATCTTTAGAGCCTGCCCTTTGGCGTTTCCAAGAAATAATCTAAATTCCTATAAGAAAATAACAAAATAGGAGAAAACTTACTTGCAAGATCAATTGCTGGTCACAGTTTCATCAACAACATTCGAAACTTCCCTTCTCTTCTCATTACTCTTGGGCAGAGCATATCCAGTAGCATCAATGTTGAGCAGTTCAAAAATTAAACCGGAGGCTTTATTGATTTTCAAATTTGATTCTTTACCCTTCTTTCTGCCTTTTAAATGATTATGGTCAGGGAACTCCTTTCAGCTCTCTTTTGTCTGGAGGTCTGCTGCCATTATGCACTAGATTTTTAAATCTAACACCCTGATGAATCATCCTATCTTTGATAGATTTAACAGGGCTGAATTTAGAGCTACTTGGGTAAGGGACTGCCACCGCAGTATGGGCATTAGGATCAATGACCGACGACAACCCTATTACATCCTTCACGCTCACTATCCTTCAAGTCAAACTTCTAACTAGTGTGATTAATATTAGGATCATCAAGGCGCATCTCCGGAATATTAACATCCATATTTTCTTTATCCGCTAATGCTTCCAAGTGCATACTGCTTCCGGTTTCTACATTACCATTCTCTTTGTCCATTAGCAAACCTGGCTAGAAGCTATTACCCACGTTAGCATTGAACAAAACATTGTCATGCAGCGAGATTCTTTTCTCAACATGAGAAGTACCTTTGGTATTACCACTTCCACCCGCAGGCAACTTGACTTCCTGTATTTCTCATTGTTTAGTAAACCCAACAGGCCTATTAGCCGGATTACATTCAGGAATAATAAATGACTCCTGGCCTACCTCCTCATCATTCAACTCGTTCAAGGCCTCAAATCTAGACCCTGTCATTCTCTGTGGTTTATTCACTGTCTCGCTGCCTACAACTCTGTAATTCTCCCCTATCCTTCTTCCTCTTCTTCGCACTATCATCCAAGGTCCAAAATTCGAACCTAAACTCTTGATCCCAACATTGCCATTATGGCTTCTCTTCTCACCAGAATTCTTGTCACAAACAGGGTCTGCATTAGAAGCCTTCATTGTATCATTGTCCCCCAATGAACATTGATCCTTAAGATGTCCATATTTTCCACATAAAAAAACAAATTCTATATAGACCTTCATATTCAACCCTAATACGTTTGTCTTTGAGTTGAATCTGTGACACTAACGGCTTTGTAAGGTCCAACTCAACAGCGATACGAGCAAATTTAGCCCTTTTTTTGTCCGACGTGTTATAATCTATCTTCACCAGTCTCCTAATGCTCACCCCAATTTTGACGCAGAATACGCTTATGGTAGTAATGCAGAGGGAAACCCAGGAAACATACCTACACCACTACAGACACTACAAAAAAAAAATACAGAATAGCGACAAAAATTTGCGACAACAATAAAATTTGTTGCTAAATGCATAATATAGCGACAACATTGCGACAAAAAATTGCTTTCATCGCAAATCTTGAAAGATTTGGTGGGAAAACAAATATTGCGACAATTTAGCGACAACAAATTTTTGTTGTTGCTAATATCAGACATCAAAAATTTGGCGCAAATAATTGCGACAACAAAAGTAGATTTGGCGACAATATTGTTGTAACTAATTAGCGACAGCAATGTTGTAACTAATTGGCGACAATAATGTTGTCGCTAATTTAGCAAAATATATATTTCGTACATATGGCTCTATTGGCGACAACATTGTTATAGCTAATTGGCGACAATATTGTTGTAACTAATTGGCGACAACAATGTTATCGCTAATTTAGCAAAATACTATTATGTTCATATACCTATCTTGGCGACAACAATTTTGTAGCTAATTGGCGACAACATTGTTGTAGCTAATTTGGCGACAACAATGTTGTAGCTAATTTAGCAAAATAATATTATGTTTCTATACCAATATTGGCGATAATATTGTTGTAACTAATTTGGCGACAACAATATTATTGCTAATTTAGCAAAATACAATTATGTTTCTATATTAATATTGGCGACAACATTGTTGTAGCTAATTTGCGACAACATTGTTGTAGCTAATTTTGCGACAACAATGTTGTCGCTAATTTAGCAATATAATATTATATTCCTATACTAATATTGGCGACAACATTGTTGTAGCTAATTGGCGACAACAATATTGTAGCTAATTGTTGTCGCTAATTTGAAAAAATATAATTATGTTCATGTAATAATATTGGCGACAACATTGTTGTAGCTAATTGGCGACGACATTGTTGTAGCTAATTTGGTGACAACAATGTTGTCGCTAATTTAGCAAAATAATATTATGTTCCTATACCAATATTGGCAACAATATTGTTGTCGCTAACTGGCGACAATATTGTTGTAACTAATTATTGTCGCTAATTTAGCAAAATACAATTATGTTCCTATACCAATATTGACGATAACATTGTTGTAGCTAATTAGCGACAACAATGTTGTAGCTAATGTGGCGACAACAATATTGTTGCTAATTTAGCAAAATACAATTATATTCATATACCAATATTGACGACAACATTGTTGTAACTAATTTGGCGACAACAATGTTGTAGCTAATTTGGCGACAACAATGTTGTTGCTAATTTAGCAAAATACAATTATGTTCATATACCAATATTGGCGACAACATTGTTGTAGCTAATTGGTGACAATATTGTTGTAGCTAATTGTTGTCGCTAATTTAGCAAAATACAATTATATTCATATACCAATATTGGCGACAACATTGTTGTAGCTAATTGGCGACAACATTTTTGTAGCTAATTTGACGACAACAATGTTGTAACTAATTTGGCGACAACAATGTTGTCACTAATTTAGCAAAATACAATTATGTTCATATATAAATATTGGCGACAACATTGTTGTAACTAATTGGCGACAACATTGTTGTAGCTAATTGTTGTCGCTAATTTAGCAAAAAAATATTATGTTAATTTAAAATGAATTAAAATTATTATTTTAATTATTTTACAAAAATGAGTACATCATATTTCATATTTTACGTTTAACTATTTTTATATAATTTTGATTTTTAATATTGAAATTTCATTTTTATTTAATTAAATTATTTATTTTAATAAATTTAACTAACTAAATGAAATTAATTATTATATTTATATTCAATAATGTCAATTATGATCAATTATTATAAGTTATATAATTAAATAATTAAATTGAGTGAATATAATTCTCATAAAATTAGCTTGAAAAAATATTGTAGTCAATTTTGCTTGAAAAAATATTGTAGGTAATTTTGCAACAGACATATTGTAGCTAAATCCCTAAAATTTTTTTGCGAGATAATAAAAGTATTGGCCGGTTCATTTTTTCTAAATCCCAAAAACCTTAACCTTCTTTGCTCTGCCCTCTTAGCCCCCTCCCTCTCTCCCATTTTACTTCAAGATCGACACTTTCAAAATAGAGATTGTTGCTCAGGGATTCACACCAAGCCCTTTATCTATTTGTTTTCTTTGCTAAATCTCTGTTTCTTTTTTGGCAGGCTCTTGCTGAAAGGGATGGGGGCCGTGCAAAATCTGACCTCGATGTACCATATAGCATTCTTCCTCTAGATCATGGAGGTATCAAGCAAGCAATTATGCAACTCCCTGAGGTCTGATGACTTGCAAATAATCCAAACTAATTTGTTTTTCAAGTTTCTCTGTCATGGATATGGCTAATCCTTTAATTTATTTGTCTCTATTAGATACGATCTGCTGCTCTGTTTCTGAACTAATTATTTCATGAATTAGTCACAGGGAAATGTTGATAAATGCTCGTAGAATTGCTTCCGTTTTGTATGAAGTATTAAGGACGTTTACGGATGCAGCTGGTCCTCAGGTCCTATTTGCTTCCCAATTTGTTGGTTTTTAGATCCCTTCCATGCAATGATAAGAAATTAATGAATAATAGAAGATTCCATGCTTTATCTATTTGTTGTCTTTGCTAAGTCTCTGTTTCTTTTTTGGTAGGCTCTTGCTGAAAGTGATGGGGGTTGTCTAAAATCTGACCTCCATGTACCATATAGCATTCTTCCTCTAGATCATGGAGGTATCAAGCAAGCAGTTATGCAACTCCCTCAGGTCTGATGACTTGCAAATAATCCAAACTTTATATTTTTTCAAGTGTCTTAAGATTGGTCAATCTCATGTTACTTCTGTTGATTTGCTAAACTCGCATGTTTCTCTAGCTTGAGTATTAAGTAGTATTTTGGCTTTTTTGCCTTTAAAAAAAATCTCTTTGGATTTTATTTGGTTTGTTAGTGAAATTGTGCTCCTAGTGTTATTAATTTATCCATCTGCAGCATGTGCACCTGAGGTCTGATAAATTGGACTAAGCTTCTTGACAAACTGATGAAAATGATACAGATTAAAGTTGCAGTAGCAGCTATTCGAAATGCTCGTGGTTTACCATCGTCTCAGGATTTACATAAATGTGGGCCTTTTATTGATTTGTTTGAATTTCTTCAATGTTGCTTTGGCTTTCATGTAATAGTGAATAACCCTATTTACTTTTTTCTTTCTTTTTTAAATTTTAGCATTTTTTCCCTATCACATTGTGTGTGAAGTTGCAGTTGCAAGCAGATAAATATGGTATGAAAGAACTAACACTTATTCATCTTTTGTTCCGCATCAGGAAGGAAATGTTCCCATATTAGTCAAGCCCATAAGTGGACATCAGTCACGAAGGTTTTCAACTATCTGATTCTTGTGTCCTTTTGAGTAAGCTTCATCTTATCTTTTTGAAATTAATCCTATTCCTGTCAACATCAGTTAGGGGATGGAGCTGTGGATGAGGTGATGAAAAAACTCTTCAAAATTATACTAATTGGTGCAAGCTTTTGAGGAGAAGAAATAACATCTTGTAAAAGTACTGATGCATTGCTCCTTGCTTTATACCAAAAAAAATTAAACTAATAAGCTTTCCTCATTTTAAATGCAGTTAATTTCTTACTTATGATTGAATTTTATTTTTATTATTGCTTAGGAAGATGGGTGGCTTTGGCATTGTTGTTAGATAGCAAATTTTTAGAACCAGAGCTGTTTAGATAATTAATTATAACTTGAAAAATTGTGTTTATAGTTAGTGCTGTAATAAGATGCCCTTCAATATTTTTAGAAGTTATACTCCCAGCATCTACAAAGTAATTTTATTTATTTTTTCTTTAATGCTACTTTCTCTTAGGATCTTCCCAAGTTCTTATTATTAATTGATAGGATGAGACACAATGAAATATTAGATTTTCAATATTATATTAGTTTATAAAAATATGTTTTACCTTTCCTTTTTCTTTCTTCTTCTTCTTTTTTTTTATTTTAAATAACGATAAATCATGCATAAAAGTTGGTACATACAAATTGAATATTGCTGTGTGATGCATTATGTTAATATGTTTTGGCTTCCTGCATTTAATTTATTACTTCTATTTACAGGTTGCCTTATGTGAAACAGGAAGCTCAACAATATAAAATACTATACATAGGGTTTTACCTTCTTATATGGGGGGAAGCTGCAAACTTGCGGTTTATCCCAGAGTGTCTCTGTTATATTTTTCACCGCGTAAGTTGGAAACCTATTTCTGTTTTTAACGACTGTCCCTTAGTCAGTTCTGATCACGTATTGGAGTACTACATGTTTATTACAGGTTATTTACATGATCAGTCTCATTCTTGAATGTAGTAAAATAAATATTGCATCCTCCATCCCATAAAAATAGGCTTTCTTTCCTTTTCCATGTCTATCTATCCCAAACTATAGCCTACTTTCCATTTTGAGAGTAAAATTTATTAATAATTTTCTAAAATGTTTGCATACATGTGTGTATTTATTGATTCTGTAACAAAAAACAAGGCATTATTCCTCGCTACATTTTCAAACATCAGATGTGCTCTTGTTTTACTTTCAGATGGCATATGAGTTGCATGGTGCATTAACTCATGCTGTTAGTTTTAACAACTGGCAAGGAGGTAATGCCAGCGTATGGAGGAGGATTTGAGTCTTTCCTTGACAATGTAGTCGCCCCAATATAAAGGGTTATATTTAAGGTACTTTTAGTAATTGCATAGTAGCTTTTGGGATCCTTCTTTTGGTATCTAATTTTCTAATTAAAAACTGAAGGAAGCTGAGAAAAATGAAAGTGGGACAGCTGCCCATTCCACGTGGAGAAACTATTATGATCTGAATGAGTATTTCTGGTTAGATTGAACTTTGATTCATTGACTTTGATGATATGTTGTTATCATTACTGCATTTTTGCAGGTCTCCTAACTGTTTCCAAATAGGTTGGCCGATGCATTTGGATCATGATTTTTTCTTTGTAGTGAAGAAGGAGGGAGAAGAAAAAGAAGATGAAGAATTGGGACCAAACAAAGATGAAGAAATAATCAGGATCACTTGAATCTATAATTCATATGAAATAATTTTAACAGAATTGTAAAACACCTTTTAGCTTCCAGTTCATCATTGATTGAACGTTATGTGGTGATGCATTTGGGAGTTGAAATAACTGCTTGCAAGTATTGTAAACCAACATTGTTCTTATTTTTGCAGGTCACTCAGCTCGGTGCTGCAGCTCAAAAATACCAGGCTGCTGCTCAAAATACATCATCTAATTTGTCTGTCCCAGAGTTGCAAAGTAATTATAATATGTAAGTTATTTATTAATAATTGGGTGCATGATACAATTGTGATAAAATAAAATTTATAGTTGAGAGATGGCCTTTTTTTCTTGTTACTATTGTATGATGACTTTTTGAAAGAAACTTTTTTAACGGAAAGGTAATGCTAAAACCATCTCTCCTTAACTGCCTGCAGAGGGCAATTCATTTGGTCTCTTCTCGTGTATAAGCTTGCTAGTTCATCAAGTTACATTTTCCTTTTTTTTGTTTATTTCCTTGCTATTTCATCAAGTTACTAATAGGTTGCATTATGTTAGGTTTTCAGGTCTAAAGATTACAACTCAATCTTGTTGCCAATTATTTGATAGCGGTTCACCATTACAAATAGCTAATTATAATCAGTGTCCACTAGCTAATTATAAATATTTAGTAAAGTTATTTGTTAATTGGGACCCAAACTTAATTTAATAGGAACTATCTTGGTAAAATGAAGGATGCTTTTTAGTCATGACTTTGTTAATTGGGACCCAAACTCAATTTAAAAGTTAAAGCTAAATCATTAATTGAAGACACATCTCTTGTTTGCATTAGTTATTCTTGTCATTTATGGTTTATGAAGATGTTTAGTGTGTACGGATAGAGAACCATTGTGCCTTAAGCATTCCTTCTTTACCCAACTCAGTTAACTGTACAAAGATACCCGATTACATGGTGATTAATTTTTAGTTTATTTTTTTTACAAGTTCTAGAAATTGAGAAAAAAAAATGAGAAGCTGGACAAGTTACTTAAAACGCTCCAGGTACAAGCTTTTTTATTTTTTCTTCCTTCATCTGTTTTGATTTCATTTTTCCTAATAAGCCTATGTTATTCTTTTGTTTTCTAATGTGCTTTTGATGCACAAGATTCCCTACAATTGTCTTTATGTTCATGGAATTACTTATATTGGCAATTTAGCGTCTATTTGAATATTTTATACTGACATAAACAATGACAGCTTTTTTATTTGGTAATTTATAGAATAAGTCTCTCGATTTTCTGACTTGTAACACTAAATTCACTGAATTTGAACTTGAATTTGTAACACTAAAATCACTTAAATTTAGTTATTGTAACTGAAATTTTTAAATAATTGAATTTTATTGGTTCCTTCCTATTAATTGACGACATATATATATATATATATATATATATATATATATATATATATATATATATATATATTATCATAAGGCTATAAATGTTATTTTCAGGGCAATCAGGAGCCAATAGATTGTATCATGGACAGCAGAGACCGTAATTCAGGCAAGCTTTCTTTTCTTGGTTATGATATGATGGTTGATCTAGGAAATAGAAACTAGATAACAAGATGGTGGAGAAGTGTGGAAGGTGCTAAACTGTGGGCAGATGGGAAGTTTCGGCTTTTGACTAGTGAAACGGTGACTGCATTTTGATTTTTGATTCCAAATGAGTCACTGGTTTTTGGTTGGTTTGACTTTTATTATGTGACTTTGTGGTTGTAATTTTTATATAAAATTTATTGGTTGGGAAATGAAGAAAGGGGTTTGGTTTTAGAAGTAGGGAAAATCAACATTTTACATGGCATTGTTGTCTTTTGCAAAGTTTTAGTTTTATTGAGAAAATCAAGAAATTTGCATGTTAATTTCTCACACCCTTGTGTTAATTTTATATTTGTTTCTCATAACTTGTACTTACAATATTTGTCCACTATGCGAATTGAGTTTTAAGTTGAGTTATGCTGAGCATAAACAAGAGATGGATCAGCGGGTCAGACAAAACCCAACAATAGATGGAGATGCAACAACTTTTTTCAGCAGTAGATTTAGAAGCAAATGTATCTATTTACATTATAGTTATAAGTATATATTATGACATTTTGGGTGATATTTGTTATTGTTATATATGCGTGTATTATTTTAGATATACAATTAACGATGACATCCATTTGTAAATAACAATGTTTTCATGAATATATATATTTTTGTATTAAATATTAAGTAGTCTATAAATATAAATTTGTCATCTGTGACTTATCATTTAAATGATGAAATTTTAATATTAATTTAAAAATAAAAAATAATTTTAATTTAGCGATGGATTAGCATGTTTGAACAATAGCTATTTAGCGTCAACAATGTCATAGCAATATTGTAATGAAAATACCGTCGTAAAATTTAGCGTGAACAAAGTCGTAGCAATATTGCGACGAAAATACTGTCGTCGCAAAATTTTTGCGTGAACAATATTGTAGCAATATTGCGACGAAAATATTGTCGCAAAATTTTGCGTGAACAATGTTGTAGCAATGTTGCGACAAAAATATTATCGTTGTAAAATTTTGCATGAACAATGTTGTAGCAA
This sequence comes from Excoecaria agallocha, assembly GCA_037975025.1. Lineage (NCBI taxonomy): Eukaryota > Viridiplantae > Streptophyta > Magnoliopsida > Malpighiales > Euphorbiaceae > Excoecaria > Excoecaria agallocha. The sequence goes on along the minus strand of JBBPFJ010000032.1, from coordinate 623,518 downwards.
TATTGCGACGAAAATACTGTCATCGTAAAATTTTACGTGAACATTGTTGTAGCAAAATGGCGACAAATATTTAGCGACAATGCTCTGTTGTCGCTAAAATTTGGCGACAACTTATTGTGGTAGCTAAATTCTGCTACAACAACTTTTGTTTCAAAATGAAAGTCGTCGCTAATTTGTTTAGCGACGAAAAAATATCAGTTAGCGACAACTTTTATCGTCGCTAATTTGCATTTTTTTAGTAGTGAGAGGTCAGAACATCATTGTTCGTACATAAATTTGAATGCCAAGGCTGAATAGTAAGATAATGACCCATGATCGTCCATGGTCCCCCAACCAAGGCGTTAATATAATCGTCCATCAGATCAAAGTGAATGAGGAAGTAGTTATTATCCAAATCCACCACCTTATAGTGCCCTTTAAAGAACCAAAGTAACTCCAACCGATTACACCAAACTCTGTACGTTATTATCTTCCCTAATAAACGAACAACAACGGACTTTTTCCATGGCCTAGCCAGTTGTGCTTCAAGTCTTTCGGATACATCAAGTTTTAACAACCCATCCTGTAGAGAAACCGAATTATCTTCATTTTTGTTACTTTCCATGTCATAGGTCTCATCACCAGAATTTGACTTCTTCTCCATCTCTTCCTCAGACTCATTAAGACGATCATCATCTGACAGTTCGTGCAAACCAAATGGGATAGAATGGCCATACTGTTGCTTAGCCTTGTGAAACAAGGCATCACGGAAGGACTTTATTTTAGGTTTTGGAGGTGCCGTTACATACTCTTCTTGGTTATCCAGCTCCATAACCATATCCATGTCCTCCCTGCGTTTCTTTTGGGATCTATCATCCGGTGGGGACGGCGGAGGGGCCTTTTCCATCGACGACAATACCTCACAAGCAGCTAGGGTTTTAGCCGTCATTAGCTATTTTTTTCCGTTGTAGTTAATGTTTTTGGTGGTTGGTTTTATAGGATTTAACATTAAAATTTCCAAATTATTATTTTGTATTTTTTCAAATTATTGCTTTTACCCTAACTGAAAACACTGCATTCACTTTTACCCCAACTGAATACATTAGATTCACTTTTATCCAAACTGAATACAATGTATTTACTTTTGCCGAAAAAATAAATAGTATTCACTTTTAACCAAATTGAGTACACTGTATTTACTTTTGTGCAAACTGAATACACTATATTCACTTTTGTCCAAACTAAATAAAGTGAATACAGTGTATACACCTTTGTGAATTATATTTTTGTAAATAACATTAGTAACTACATATGTTTAAACATAAGAAAATCATAAAATATAAAAATAAATACAATTTAAGAATTTTATTTTCTAAACTCCATCCATGCTTTCATTCATGAAAATTGCATTTATCATGTAAAAAAAATTAAATATTATATTTTTAAGTATTATTATCGGTTTGGTTTATAAAAAGAAGCAAAAATAAAAATATTTAATCATAATTATTTTATTATTTAACATATGTCAGTGTAGTAGTGGCTCACTATTTATATAGTTTTTGTGTGATTTGGATTCAAGTTCTTAAGCTAACTCAGCAGTTGTCTTTTGATCAATTTGTTTTTGTATAAAAATATGTTATGCTTTAGCCAAATTGTTAATGTTCTTGTTACAGTTAATTTCCATCGATCGTTTAATCTTCAACAGAAAAATGATAATTAATGCTGCAATTCACAACAAGAAAAATGCTCATTAGGGACCACAGTTTAAGGACCGGTTAACTTTTTGATCCTTAAAAATATACTAATAAGGACTAGATTTTCATATGGTCACTTATTGTCAATTTAATCTTAATTAATAGGGAGGAGATTGAATCCGGTCCTAAATATGAGCTTATATCTGGTCCTTAAGACTACTAAATGGCAGGATAGACCCGCACAACTTCTAAAAACAAGAAAGGACAATTATTAAAGGATAAATCTCTCTCTCTCTCTCTCTTTCTTTTGAGTCCTTGGTTTCTTATTAGATAATGGTATGCCCTAGCTGTTTTTCCGATTTGCACCCCATTTCAACTTGACTACTCTATTAATGGAAGATGCAGTGGAAGGATTCATTGATTTCAAAGGTTGGCTAGTTTGCCGATCAAGCCCGGTAGAGAATGTGAATATGTGGTCTGGCACCGCCAGGCTTCTGCCGCTTCTCGAAGTGCTGGTTGCCGATTCATTTTTTTGCCGCTATCGTACAATCATTATTACCTCTTTAATCAACATATTGGTAATTATCAATCTGAGATTTGCTTTCAATGATCGATTTTGATTCTTAGTTTCACAGTTCAATACCAATTTTTTATAATCCGTGCTATTAATTTGGGAATTGCATTTAGAAATTTGCCGCCATCGGTGGTGGTTCATTACATAGTGCATTTCTTTCTCCTGTGCGCCTCTTTCACTTCATCTCCAAAGACTTGATGAATTCAGAGAACCCTTGCTTCAGCATGTCAGTAAAACCCTCTATCCAAGTGCTTACTTAAAAAGCCATTAAAACTTTGCTTAACGGGATTTTTCTCTTACGAGGAGAAACTGAAATTCAAAAAACCGAGGAGGGATGCCAATTCTTTGTTTGGATTCTTTAATGGAGGAAGCCGATTCAACTTTGAAGAAGATTGTAGGTCTCTTTTGTCGCCTATATAGTCAGAGATGGGCTGCTCTTAAAAGACCTAAATCTCTAGAGCACGCAATTTCGTTTTGCTTTGAAAATTTTCATTTTATTAGATGTTTTGTTGTAAATATGATTGTTGTGGGTGGAGAAAGATATGCAGAGAGTGTTTCTATGAAGTATTTGAGGAAGAGATACACCAGGTGATTGTAAACAACCAGCTATTCAAGCTTGGTAAGCGTGTTGCTATTGATGCCTCTGTTGGAAAAGGTAATAATCTCTCTTTCTCTCTTTTTTGGCTACCTATGATTAATTCATTTCATTTTTTTCCTAATCCTCCCTTTTTTTCTGCTTGCAGATTCCATAGTCCTCCCTTATGTATTATTAGAATTAAATTGCAGACACAATTATGGGCTGAATCTTTTCTTACTGTTAGTTGATGAAGGCATTACGGGCTACAGGTATGATTCTTTTGAAACTGTCTAAAGAAATGAAATTCAGGTCAGTATTAGTCTTGCTATTGGAAATCATTATGCTATCAATTTTGAAGAAACTTTATATGTTGAATGCTTTTAATTTTTCAAAAAGAAGATTAAAGATCCCTATTTTTATATCTTTCCCCCTGTATGGGCTGCCTTTAGAGATAGTTTCATACAAGGATTTTGTACTATGTTCCTTTTTCTCTTTTTGAATGAATTTGAGGACCCCAAGTCAATGTGACTCAGAAACTAGTTCCTGTTAGTGCAGATGAATTGCATTGGCTCTTTTTCATGGCTAAAAGGTAAGAATTCAAAGGCAATCACACTTATTGTCTTTGACTTCTGTAAGCATGCATCCGTTGTTTGCTTTGCTTGTGTGAGGAGACTTTAACAAAGGAGGTGCATAATTTAGCAACTTTGATAAAATTATTAAAATTATTAGTGCTTGTTATAATTTTGATTGTTTGAATGCATCTCACCTCTTTTTTAAGTTTCAGTTATTTTCTCTCCAGCTTTATAATTCTAGAAACACATCTGCAGATGCTTCGTTGCTCTTCACATGGGCAGTAAGTCAAAATTTTACCTTGCATTCTTTGCTTTTCTCAAATGTTTTAATGTTGGTAGGTTCTATTATAACTTTATTCTAAGAAGGTTAATCATACTTCAAACATTGTACTTCACTAGCCTTGCATTGACATACAGAAGCCCATCTACTGGTGGAAATACGAAGTAATAAACATAGGAGGCAATAACTAGTGTATGGTTATTCATTTGATCACTTCAGTTTTCCTGTTAAAATTTTGTTACATAAGTGTAGATGTTCTTTTTATTTTTAGTTACTGTTCTTTTTGGTATATTAGCATTCCTTAATTTTTGGCACTATGACCATTTATTTTAAGGGGATGTTAGAATTTAGTCATATCATAGGTGGAACAAAATTTTGATATTTGTTTGAGGCTTGAAGTGTATTTGCATTTCACCTAGCTTTGAGGTCTAAGAACTTTTTTCAAAATTAAATTTATTAAGATTATTGAGGTTAATTCTACCATCTGCCATTGTTATTTCAACTGCCTACCTGCCATTGTTATTTAATTTGGTGCATAATCCTAGATTGCTCTATTCCTCATGTATGCCATTTTTTAATTTTTGTTTGAACTGGTTGATTAGGAGATATATATTTTGATTTTATGCACAAATATATAAATTTAACAAGATTTTGTTAGCAGTGAGATTAGCATGCAAAAGGCAATCTTGATGATGTAACTTGGAATTTTAAGGTCCATGTGATCTATACTAAGAACATTAAATCATTGCTAACTACTGATGCTGAAATGTTGTTTTAATCCCCAAACATGCAGCTAGAAGATGGTTTTCCTTATGTCTCCAATTTCATTATAAGTACTAATAGAAGAGTTTGACAATATATTTTTTTATAATTATAGGTTATCTTTCTAGCTCTTGATATATGTGCAAAAATGTGGCATAGACATACTCTCTTGAACATGAGGGAGATAAACTCGAAATTGTTGTCTTAAATGCTGATGGCATTTGTCGGGATGAATAAAAAGGCAAGAGAATCTCAGCCTCTGTTTAAATAGGGGATAAATGGGACATTGCTATGGCTCCTCATTATTTTATTTGAAATTCAGACTCACAGCAATATCTTGCAGTTAAGTATAGTTTTATCTTTGATGATATTTAATGTTTTTTCGGCTGATGGATTGCTAATGGTGTGCAGAGTAGGCAAACTGCATTATTTTCAGTAATGCCAATTATTGATTGTGTTCCTAATTTTCATGTTCTAGTAATGCCAATTATTGATTGTTTTCCTGATTTTCATTTTCTAGTTTCTTGTCCTTTTGTTAGTTTTTTTATTTTCATATTTCAAATAGAAATATATGGAACTAGAAATTTATTTGTTTATCTAATTTTTTGTTTCTTATTTGGTTTTTCAATTGAAGTTGATATTTTTTGTTTCTTAATTGTAGCTACTAGAAGGAATTGAATCCAAAACCTCTGTACATTTAATTAAGTGCTGTCCATTGAGAAAAATCTCTGTAATTAAGTGCTTTAACTTTGTGGAATCTGATTTTAGAATTGCATCTTTATCTGTTTTTAGTTAAGCAAGTATTCTAGCGAAAATATGGTGGGCTAGAGTTAACTGCTTGTTGGTTTATTATTTTAGTTCTTTTTGAAATGCTGGTTGATAATAAACAGTTTCAGATGCAAGTATGATTTAGTAACTATTTCCCTTGAGGATTTTCCCCCATGTTTTTTCATAATTGAGCCCATAATCTGATGAATTTACTCAATGTTGCAGACTTTGTGACTTAAAGCAACTTGGTAATTTCTTATCCTTTTCTAGATCAATTTGTGACTTGATTCAAGTAATTTCAGTCTGAATACATTTTTATTAAAAGAAAAAAAATATTCTTCTCCATTTGTGAGAGGAAATAAACTAGTATTGGTTTTAAAATGACAGTATGAATTGTTGTTTTTTAAAATTTTCACATACATCTATCATCAAGACTCAATTAGTTCTTTCTCTTCTGAATATTTGGTTCCTTCAATGGTTTATTGTTAATATTAACTAGGATCAGGAACTATTGCAGTTCCATTCAAAAAATAGCACAACCTGAAAATTTATTATGTTTAGCTACTATGGTAAGAGCATTGCTACTGAACACAAGTTTAATATATGGTTTATCCGAGCATTATCATTTTGAGCACTCAACAGGTGTATATTGGTTGGCCATTGAAACAATTCACAGAATCAAAGATCACCAAGTACGAAGAAGTCTTTTTTCTCATAATTTCCCATTATTGTTTATAACAATGGAAATAGTTTCTTTAATCATTATAGGCATGCTATCCTTGTAGGGCTCAGAGCTAGACATTAATGACATGGATATAAAGACAGTGAAACATGCAGGTATGCGTTTGCAATTAAATTTTTTTAGTGGATAGTTGATTGTTTACTACCAATTTATTATCTTCACAATTTTGCATTTAGGACTGTTGCATGATGTGGAATTTTTTTTAAAGACAGAATTGAAAGAACCTGAAATGTACGATATGCTTGAATTTCTCTTACTCTAGTATTATACATTATGCTTCAATTTCTCTTACTGTAGTATCATACACGGTGTCCTTAATAATGATATTTGTTATCTAACATGTATTTGTGTGGGATTGGAATTTAGCTTTTTTCTTGCCCTATAATGTACACTTTTAAATTACAGGTACCTTGTCCTTGCTGACCTGATAGTTGGACAGTTTGTATATGTTATCCGCAAGAGGATTAAACTAAGCACAGAAAAGGCAATTTTTAAATTTGTGGACAATGTCCATCCACCTACAGGTAAATTCCTATAGAAGCTGTTGAATTTAATGTATAGATACTCTGTTAGACTTTTGATATCTCTTCTTTTTGTCTGATGTTTGTAGGTGCGATTATGTCAGCCATATAAGAAGGATGAAGATACGTATGTTGGTGCTCATAGTTTCTTTACTATGCCTAATTCTAAAGGTCTGGCTATGTGCAGATATGTATGTTGTAAATAAAACTCGGATATAACTATGTTAAAAGCTTCATACTCCCTTTTAAGAATTTGTTGCTCGAGATTCTATTTAATTTTATATTTTATTTTGCTAGAGATTTTTTTTGGAAAGTCATTGTATAAATGAATGCTGACTCTACTCTGTAATGAATTACAAATTAATTATATATGAAAATAGAATTTTATTAGTTGTAGATTCATTTATTTTATATTACATATAAATTATGTCATATTTATAAATACAGGATAAAAAATACGGTAGTTACTGGTCTCATGATAATTACTTTTAGGGACCATATTCGTAGTCCTTATTATACTTTTAAGGACTGGTTTTATAGTTCTTAATTTAACGCATGTTTACATGATTATTACTTTTAAGGACGAGATTTCTCATCCTTATTGTGATTTTAGTGACCGAATTTTAACCGGTCCTTAAAAGTTTTGGTCAGTATTATACTTTTAAGGACCAGATTTCTGGTCCTTAATAACCTAAATCCTCACATGACTTACATTATTAAGGATGGAAAATACGGTCCTTAATACATTTTAGGGAATAGTTTTTATCCGATCACTAAAAGTTTTAAAGACCGGTTGAATTACCTCATCCTCATTTGTCATTAGCGGTGGACTAGTAAGGACGGGATAACGACCAAATTTTTTCATCCTCATTGGATTTTAGGGACCGGATTGACACTTTTAAGGACCGAATTTTTCGTCCTTATAGGCCTTTTTTCTTGTAGTGATTTGCTATGTTATTAGTTTAAATTAATTCGTAATTGGTTCAATTTCAATTGACGTCAATTATAGAAATTGAATTCAAATGCAATCTTATTTTAGTTGAAATTAAATTTGTAAACTTAATTTCAATTGGATTTAATCAGCTAATTCAATTTTAATTGAATACTATTCAAATTAAAATAGATTTGAAAATAACGTTATATATTTAAAAAAAAAAGAATTACATAGAGCATTACTAGAAATTTATATTTTTTTTATTTTTAATTATCAGGTGCACATATATATATATATATATATATATATATATATATATATATATATATATATATATATATATATATATATATAGCGCCGTTGCATCAACTTGTATACATCGGTTATTTTATTTTTAAAAATTTTTCTAAAAACCATCTGAGCACATGATATTTTATTTTTCATTAAATACTAATAACGACCTTTCTCTCAACAAAAAAAATGTGCATGTAATTTTTTGATCTAAAGATAAATATAATAGAAATTAATGATTTGAAAAATTGAAGAGGCAAAATAATCAAAATTAAGGGACTGGATATGTAATAATCTAAATTAAGGGACTGAATATGTATTAATTAAGCCTTATTTATTTGAAAAATAAAAAAGAAATATCCATGAAAAATTGAAAAACTAATAGCCAATCTCAGCCTTCTCAGGTATATTGTCAAAAAATTTGCGGATTAGAGTTGCATCAAATATAATATCATCTAAATTAGGAATAGGCCCTGGAATCTCATATTCTGAGAAAGTGTTAGAAGATGGACTTGATGGTTGTTTGGATTTGATTCTAATATTACTCCTCTTTTTCTTATTCTTACTCCATTTTGGCAATGTTTCTATACCAATTCCCGAACACAAATTCTTTCTTGGTCTTCCCCTGCCTCGTTTCTGTCCTAGCATCCCCATTTTGTTTTTTTTTTTTTTTTTTTTTATCTAGAGGTCTTATCCAAATACAATTTTGAAGATTGATTCAAGCATTAAGTACCACTAATTTTAAAATTTATTTCTTCTTTATACATGTCTTTAATTGCCCCTAAATCAAATTTCAATTATATCAAAATTGAGATAGTAATGAGTGTAAATTGATTATACTGTAATACGCATATAAAAAAATATAAATTCATCCCATTAATAAGTCAGAGAAAAATTAAAATTGAAATAGATTGTATTCAGTTTGGTCGAATGTGAATATCATGTATTCAGTTTTACCCAAAGTAAATACTCTGCATTCAGTTTTCTCAAAGTGGATACACTCTATTCAATTTGGCCAAAAGTGAATATCCTATATTCAGTTTTGTCCTAGGCGAATACATTGTTTCCAAATTGAACTCAAATCTAATCTTATTTTTAATTGAAATTGGACATCTAAACTTAATTTAAATTGAATTTAAATTTTAATTAGAATTTTTAATTACAATTTCAATTTAATTACTAATCAATTTCAATTTGATAACAAATTTCCCTTACATAATTCTTTTATTTCATTTTTATAAATATATAGAAAAGTACAGCTGAGAATGAATAAAAAGTAAGTAATTATGAACTTGAAACTCTAAATGATGTACAAGAGATGGAGAACTGAGAACACAGATTTTTTTTTTCTACCAACAGTTAAGCTGAAATAATTGTGTGCTATTATGTTATATCAATATGAAAAAAAAAAAAATTCCTAGAACTCGCCCTCTGTTATTTATCGTTTATTTGCATACACTATATTATGCTCATATTAATTAGAAAACATATTATACAAATGGTGAAGATATTTTGGTAAAATTGGAATGGTTTTTAATTATTACTATTATTATCAAATTGAAACAACAATTAAAGATTTTTTTTTTTGAGACAAAATCAATTGAAAGGTCAAATGTACACAAAACTAGTTTATATAATTATATATGCACCTGCTTGCATACATCATGCATATAGGGCTAACTCAATTTCAATTTGAATAATTGATATTTTTAATTGAAAGTCAATTTTTAGTAATTGAATCAATTGAATATCCTATATTCAATTAAAATAATTACATATAAAATTTTGATATATAATTTTTTATTTTACTGAATATTAAAATAATATTCAGTTGGCCAAATGTGAATATCCTGTATTCAATTTTACCCAAAGTGAATACACACTATTGATTTTAAATCTATATAATATAATTAATTTGCTATTTGTATATGGATACTTCATTTTTGAGTCTATGTATAACAACATTTTTGTCTTTTCCCTTAATCATCAGAAATATTTTTCCCACTTCTGGAACCTTTCGCAAAAATTTTTCAATTAGTACTACAAAATAAAATTAAAGAAATACTCAATTAAAAGCAGTACAAATGATCTTGAATTCTATTTGTTTTAGTTACATTAATTTATAGTTATAATAAAAAATATATATACAAACCTTTTAACAAAAATATGTTTATGAAATTCACCTTCTCTATATGTACTATTAAAATGGACTTTTATATGGTTTAGTTAGAAAAATCAGAAGATTTATAGATCATTGTAGTTTTTCTTTTTGACAGAATATAGATAGTTATAGTTAATTACCCTAATCATCACAATTAACTTAGAGCATCTAAATCTAAAAATACACCTTTTGCTAAAAAGCCAGTTGCCCCAGTAATGAAGATGCGCTTTCCCTTGAGAAAATGGACGATACAAATCTCATTAGTTGAAGATATTGGAGCAGTGGTAGACGCAGTTTGATGCTAAGTGGGATTTGGTAAAAGTTTATATGTTGGTGTACACAATCCACAAGACAAATACACTCTATTTATATACAAATGACAAATTAATTATATTCTATAGATTTAAAATCAATAGAGTGTATTCACTTTGGAAAACTAAATATAGAGTATTTATTTTGAGCAAAATTGAATATAGGATATTCACATTTGGCCAAACTGAATATTATTTTAATATTCAGTAAAATCAAAAAATATATATCAAAATTTTACATGTAATTATTTTAATTGAATTTTATATTTTGACTTGTCATTTAAATACATTAATTGATCTAATAAGTCAATTAAAAAAATCATTTTATCCTTTTCAAATCAAGAAATATCTTTAATTCATGTTTCAAAGAAATATCTTTATAACCCAATTGTAAACTTTGAATATAAAAAATGAATTGAAAATTTTATGGCTTGTTTACTTAGAGAAAACTAATTCAGTTTTTTAGAAAAATTCACAAAAAATAGAAAATAAAGATCATGTTTATTTTGGTCAATTTTCTAAAATAAAAAATAAAAAATGAATTTTTCAGTTTTTTGAAATAAAGAAGAAATTATAAAACTAATAAAATATATTTTTCAAAATTTTGAATAATCTTAATATATGTGTGTGTGCGCTCGCGCACGCATATATGTATGTGTATGTGTATATATGCACATACATACACATGTATGTATACATACATATGTACATGTGTGTGTATGCACATACATATATATACATATCCATATGCATGCATGCACACATACATACATACATACATACATACATACAAACACATACATATACATGCATATGTATATGTATATGTATGTGTATGTATGTGCATATATGTGTATAAATACATATGTATATATACATACGCACGTACGTATGTACGTAAATACATGTATGCATGCATGCATACATACATATACATATATGTATATGCATATGTATGTGTATGTGATGTGATGTGAGCCGTATAACTCATATTAATGTAGTGTTTTATGTTTATAATTGTTGTGTAAGTATTTAATTTTTAGTTATTTATCTGTGAAATGTGGTATCTTTTATGTTTTTTTATGTGTTTTGTGTTTGTTTAGGAGTAAAGTGAAGAAATAACAGAGAAAAAGGCAACAATTGAGCAAGAAAGTAGAGTTCTGGTCGCAGGCGCGGTGGAGTCGCGAGCGTGACAAAGCAAGAAAGATGAAAAGAAAAGTCAAACTAGAAAAAAGTCAACATTTTAAGCTTCGTGTCTTGTCGCGCTCGCGGGCGCGACAGAGAGACGCTGGGTAGTTATTTTTCAAAAGGCACTTCAAAGGGACATGATTCTTCACCAAATGATGTGTACTTCTAGAGGGATACTTGAAGAGTTATGTTGCTTTGGAAGGATACTTGAAGGGTTACAATGCTTGACAAGAAAGTTATAAATATAAATGGTGGTTATGCAATTCAAATTTCAAATCAAATTTTAAAGAGGCATGACTTTTCACCAAGGATTGTGTACCTCTAGAAGGATGTTTGAAGAGATGCAATGTTCTGCAAGAAGTCTATAAATGTAATAAAGATAAGAGATGAAAAACAAGAGTTAGGAAATAATTCTTGATGATAGATGAGAGATAGAGAGTGATTAATTTTATCTTTTGAAGGGAAGACAAAGATCAAAGAAGGAAAAGAAATTATTTATGAGTAAAAGGATTGAGAGATCATCTTTTTATTTATCTTTCAATTGTCTATTCTTGTTTTCAACTCTTTGAATGATGTCTTTTAGAATCTTGAATAACTTTGTTAATATTTGCTTATTCTTATTATTATAAGTAATCTTTAGTGCAGAATTTCTTAACAATATTTTATGCATTTAAGAAATTAAATGATCATTATAAGTAAGAGTATAGATCGAGAGATTGATTCTTATTTACATCTATTAGGAATTCATTATCCAAACTTCACTAGAGAGATTAGGAGGTTAAGATAGTTGCTATAGGTTGGTGTTTATTCTTAAAATTTATAAGTATGACAGTCTAATTCATTAATGAGAGTTAAGGGTTAGAAGTTATTTGCATATTTTAGGCATTCTATTTCAGTTCGAGAGAATGATTTAGAGCCTTATTCCAACTTGGCTTGCATTATAAAAGTTGCTTTTCAATCAAAAGAATAATATCAAGTTTCATATTATTAATTTTTACATCTTTATTTGTATTTGTCTTCGTTGACCATCATTAACTTAGGATTAATTAATAGTTTAGTATAACATTATTAGTTTAATTTAATAATAAAATTAATGATTTATTGTAAACAAGATTAAAATCAAGTAGTAGTGTGTGATAACCAATCTGATCCTCCTAGGAACGATATCTTAAGTACTATAATCGGTGAACCGTGCGCTTGCGAATTTAACACTAACAAATTTTTAGCGTCGTTGCTGGGGATCATGATTTATGTTTATTGCCATTATTATGCTTGATTTGAAATTTTGGATTACAATACTTAATTAGAGTGTGTTTGTTTGTTTTGTTTTATATATTTGATAGTTCGAATTTATTTCAATTTCTATTTATTTGTGTTGTTTAATTTTATGTTCTTACTTAGTTTTATTGTTACTAATAAAGTTTGTGTTTACTCCACAGGATTTGTTTGTGTTTGATAGTTATCATCATTAAATTTTGTTGAAACTTTAAAATATTATTTTTTATATTTTGCTCTCTGTCATAAGCGCGATTAAAGTCGTGAGCGTGACCCTTTCCTCATTAATCTTTTTTGGATTTTAAAATTTTAAAGGGTTTTAAACAGTACAACTGTTCAAATATCTTTTAATTTTGAATTTTTATTTATCTTTTCATTTTCTTTCTTAAATTTCCAAATTTTCTTTTTCCCCATAAATAATTTCTTTTTATTTCTTTATTTCTTTTACAATATTTAGTTTTCCTCTTCCCTTTTTGCTATTTGTTTTCTTTGTTGGTTCTTGATATTTTATTATAGTGTTGACCATGGTTTACTTGAAGAATATGGAGGGCTAAATTCAAGATTTGAGTAGAAGCCAAAAGAGTATGACTCGCATGTTGATATCATTTTTCCATAATAAAAATATCAAGTTCAGTCCTTATCCACATGCCTCTCCAAGTGAACATTCTTAAGGGCAGTCTCCTTTACTCCATTTTATTTTTGTATTTATTCATTTTGTTATTTTTGTGATTTATTTTTGGTGTTGTGTTTTTAGATTGTATGTTTCTTACATAATGAGGACATTATGTCCTTTAAGTGTGGGGAAGCTAGGGTGTTGTTTTTAGGTTGTATGTAGTTTGTGTTTATAAAGCATTTATATTTTGTGATATTTGGGAACATTTTTTTTGGTTTAAAGTTTTTTGCATTTTGCGATTATTAGTGTAGTTGATGAAATTCTCTATCAATATTGTTGGATTACTTGCTTTAGTATATTGTGTGCACCTATGAAGGGTTATGTTTAGGCAAAGTGATTTGGTATAGGTTCTTTTTAAGTTATTTTTCTTTATTCATGTATCTTTGATTGAGTTAATGAAGCATTGCTTAAAGTGACTTTTAACTTTACCATTGTGAGATTTTGAGGTTAGATGATGACATAATATCTTATGAGAGTACCCTTTTATGCCATATACTCTAGAACTATTAGAGAGTATGCCTTAGAGCCTATGTAATAGGGATGTATTTCATATGTATGGATTCATATTCTTAATAAAAGGCATCATTCATTTATTAATGCTATGTTTAAATATATGAGTTTGTAAATCTTAAATTAATAAATGAAGTCCTAGATATTATAAACACAGTGCAAAGGCAATCATGAAGTGTTCATGATATGAGATGTCTATTACGTGCAAATGTATTAATATCTAAATATCCCTAGTCATAGAATTAACAAGATAGGACATTGTTAATTTGGACAGACCAGCATATGTTATGCTTTTTTGAATGGTTCAAGCAGTGATTCTCATAACTGTGATTATGGAAGATAATCAAAGCTAACATGTGGATGCTTGTTAGAAGAACAAGTTCATTAGAGACCTGCAAAAAGAATCCTCACATGGATATTAAATCTATGTCAGTGAAGAATCTCTTCATAGCGGTTGTGCAAGTATCCTTAGACTTGAGATCACTAATGTTATCTTAAGTAGCAAGTGGTATACTTTGACTCCATAACTGATTACTTCCAACTGGAGGTGAACATAGTTAAGAGGTTGGGTATATCATGACCTACTTAAAGATAGTTGAGTGATTGACAAAGGATTCACTATCCCGGATTTATTAAGGGAAGTTATCTCACATGATTCTATAATTGCCTTGTTCAGAGAATCTCTGGCCAGAGTAATATGCCAAGATGGATAGAGATCCATGAAGGGCATTTTGAAAACAATGGTTAAAATTAATAGAACATACATAATTAGATTTATATGAGTTGACAGAAATCCATACTCAAAATCTAATTGAGATAAGAATGGTGAAATGAATAATTGCATGGTAACTGTTTCTATGGAAGGGTATAGTCAAATCACTTGACTTTCCTGACATTTTGGTAGTCATAATGTCTAGCTAGAGGCCGTTCATGATTTGTATAATAGTGTATCATAAAATCAATAGGGATTGATAAAATGATTTAAAGAAGTTTAAATCATGTGAGTTTTGAATAGAACTCACAATTACATATTATACTGCCAATATGGACAGAAACCCAATACATCACACACATATAGAGAAAAGGATAAAATGGTAAAATGACAAGAATAATAATATTTAATATTATTATGGGAATAGAGAAGTGAATAAGAGAATAATTAATTAAAGAGTTTAATTAATTATGATCAAGTAAAATTGTTCGTAGAACTTTTAGAAATATTCTGTAAAATGGACCTAATTGAAATAATGTATTTCATAATTAATTATTACTGGACTATAAGTGTTATAAGGTTGATATAATAATTAATAGATCCATTGGAGAAATTTAAAGAGGCCTAAGGAAATGATTTTGGCATAGAAACCCTCAAGAGGAAGAGTTTCACGCCACAGAAGGCCTTAGAGGCCTAATTCTTGGACCAAAAAAAAATTAAATATATTTTATAAGTGTTATGGAGTCTACATATTAAATTTTGATGGATTTGAAATTCATTTGGGTGATTAAATCCAAGTATATGCACAAAGGGCTTAGTTTGTGGGTTTTATACATAGTCTTTTGTGAAAGGACTTAAATTGGATTTAATTGAGTCCAAATAAATTATTAATAATTCAAAAAACCCATTTAATATTTCTTTAGCAATTTTAAAGACCCCAATCCTATTATAAAGTTGGATTTCCAACATGGTATCAAAGCCTCGGTTTTGCCATGAATCTATAATTCTATATTTCGCGAAATAGTTTTTATTTTGAGTTATTTATTTCATGAGATTTAAAATATCAGATTTTATTGTTCATGAATGAGAAATATTGATTTCTGGATGTATGTAATCAAATATATAAAATGAAAAATAAAAACGATTCTTTTGAGAAAAGAATCATTGTGAATGGCGTGTAGGTTTTTATTTTTCAATAAAAGTTTTAGGGGCTGTTCTAAATTGAATTTTTATTGATCCACTCTAAAATTATTTTGATGATAATTTATGTGTTTAATATGTGATGTTAAGCCATATGATCAAACAAAATTAAAATCAAACAAATTTTGCATGAAAACTAGTTTAGTCGAAAAGTTCGATAAATTGGTGTTATTGATGTGTTCTTGGTGTGTTCTTATTTAGAACAATTTTTAATCATCTAAATCTGATGTATTTGATATATTAATATGTTTTTTTATTAATTTAATTAATTAAATAGGCCTTCAATTAATTGGATTAATTTTAATTCATTAAAATCACTTAATAGGCTTATTATATTTATGGACTTGATTTAAATTAGTGAATGACTTAGTGAGCCCAAAGAGCTGATTTAAATTAAATATTATACACTTTAATTAAGTTTATTAATAGGTTTTAAGGGCTGGAGTGGGCTTGGCTTATTCCAAAAGACCCAAATGGTCCAATAGACACAAAACTAGTTTGGGTGTGATACTTTAGGGTTTATTGGGTGGGTTTCGGCCTACCCTTGTTTAAGCCTAAAATTATTTTTTTAATTATTTAATATGATTAATTAATTAAATAATCAATTGATAATTAATTAATAATCAATTGGATTGATAATTAAGGCAAGAACACATGCATGCAAAAAGGTTTCCTAAAATGAAAGTTTCCAAAATGAAAAAAATTTCCTAATTTGATCACATTATTAAAATAACTCAAAAGTATGTTTCAAGAGTTGAAACAAAGTTAGTAATCCATTATATATTTTACTTTATGCATTAGAAATGCATATAAGGATGTATGATTGGCATGATAGATAGTTTATGGACAAGGCCCAATGTGATTGAGCATAATGCATGTTTTGGCCCAATGAGGACTTTCATGTCCCGGCCACTTAATTTTTCATTTGTATTTCTTTTTCAAATTGTAATATGTAATTAGATTACTTAGATTATAATTAGAGATAGAGATGGAAACCACTATCAAGGAGCAAGATGGGCCGGATGGAGATCCAACAAGTTTGAAGATAATGTAATTATTTTTTTTTTACTTGTTTGAATCATGCATATTAGGTATGACCTTTTGATTTTCCTTTTGGCTTGGAAAAATCAATGTAGTAAAGTCCATAACTATACCATATTTGGATGCCTTATATTTATGTGATAGATATATGATGCATACCAATGTATGCCAACCATGTATGATGAGACTTAATTAACTAAAATCCCTCATACTAATACTAAGGTATATAAGCCTTCCATTAATTTGAGGAGAACCAGAGTTTTTTATAGTGTGGGTTGTTGACCACAGTCAAGCTCACATTATATCGAATATGTTTGAATCTAATTAAATGGATCATCTTAGTTAGCCCATTAGCTTGTTGACCACAGTCAAGGCTAATGGTTCTAGAGGCAAGATTAGGGAATGCATATATGATATGCATGTATCAAGAGTTGATAACCTAATGATCTAATAGTTGTGTAGAGACATAATTGGTATAGAGATACCTACCTTTCAAGGGTATGGAGTTTGATTTGTTGACCACAGTCAATTTCAAATTTCATATCAAGAATTTGATATTGGCCCACTAAGAAAACCATCGGGTTTTTTTGGATTAAATAGTGAGGGCTATTGATTCGCAATAAAATAGTGGGAGTAAATGGATTAATTAAAGACCTAATTAATGCATAAATATATATGAACATAATCTCATATGTTTTCTTTTTCACATCTACATCATCATGAGCACATCAAACATTAATATACGATCAATCTTGGATAACATGCTGGTTGGTAGCAACTATTCTGACTGGATCAGGCAAGATCCATTATGTCTTGGATAAAGACCCACCACCACTTCCATCAGATGATGCCATTGATGAGATCAAGGAGGATAGTGAAGCAGCAGCATGTCTGATGCTGGGTGTTATGTCCTCAGAGCTTCAGAAGCAACATGAGATGATGGATGCTAGAACCATCATTTTGCATCTAGAGGAGCTTTATTATTCTCAGGCTAGAACTGAGCAATATGAGATTGCTCGAGCTTTATTTAGCTGTAAAATGGTGGAAGGCAATTCGGCTGCTACTCATGCATTGAAGATGTATGGGTATATTGAGCATTTGAGTAGACTTGGCTATGTAATGGATAATGATCTATGCATATATTTAATCTTGTACTTGTTGGCTCCAAGTTATGCACCTTTCATGCTTAACTTTAACATGAACAAGATCTAAGTAACCATTCCTGAGTTAATCAACATGCTCAAAACAGCTGATGGATCCTTCAAAAAGGATTCAAAAAGTGTCATGGTTGTCACTTTTGCAAAAGGCAAGAAGCAGAAGAAGAAGAAGAAGAAGAAGAAGAAGATAACCAAGGCACAGCCAAACAATGGTGGGATTTCCAAGAAAAATGTTGCCAAGAAAGAGAATCCCAAAAAAACTTGCTTCCATTGTGGAAAAGATGGTCATTAGAAGTGTAACTGAAAGGCTTATCTAGATTCTCTCAAGAAGAAGAAGCAAGCTGATGATTTTACTTCAAGTATTCATACAATTGAAATAAATACTTATTCAATTGTTTCAAAACAATCTTAGGTATTAGGTACCGGATGTTGATTTCATTTGTGTAATGATCTACAAGGGCTTAAAAAGCAGTAGAAGAGTTGAAAAGGCAGAAATATGTCTACAGTCAGCTACTGGACAAAACATCTCTATAACAGTTGTGAGGACTTACCATTTGCCTCTTCCAAGTGGATTGAGAGTGGAGTTAAATAATTGTTATTATGTTCTAGCATTGTCCAAAAGTATTATTCTTTCAGTTATTTATTGAACGATTATGACATTTCTTTAAAGGACAAGTGTTGTTACATTTTTAAGAACAATATGTTTTATGCAAAAGCTATCATTGAGAATGGTATATTTGTTCTTGATTTAATTAAACAAATGCATAATGTGGATACCAAGAGAATGAAACGAGATAATCTAAATATCTCATATTTATGGCATTGTTGTTTATGTTAGTGTAAGCCCTAGCCCCAATACATTGTAACGAAACACTTGAAATTAATAAAATGAGGCATTTGTTTTATCCTTTATATTCCTGTGCATATCAATTGATAAAACTATCCAAGAGTGTTGTTTCGGTTTAAGTTCTCATGTGTGAGGCACATGGATTGTAAGACCTTGAAACAAATGAGACATCATTCTAAATATCCCTAGTCAGTCATTGTTATGGGAATAACAAATGAATTAAGACTAGTATGCTCTCTCTGATCTTATGAGTTCTGTCTTACGGATCATTAGGACAAGAGTGTCAATCAGAGATCATAGATACATGTTAAAGAACATGGTATCTGGATTCGATCCGCTCATGAGAACACTACATGGTACAAGTCATAAGTGTTTCTCATATGCAAGTTTTGTATCGGAGTTTTTAGACCTGAAATCTCTATGAAACTCTTTATGAATTACTGTGTACTTTGACATACACCTAACGTGCTCGTAACAGAGTGACAAGTACGGGTATGATTGGGTATGCACTGATTCATGTTAGAGAGCATGAGAGAAGTGAAGGGATTACCCCTCTCGATAAGAGAGAAAAATATCACCGGCCACTTGATCAGTGAACTGAGAAGTGTATGGCCATACCGAGATGAAATAATGAGTAATCATTATTTATCTGAGAGTTCAGTGTCACTGGAATATCAAGAAATGAATTAATGTATATAAGGATGACTAGTTCCATGCCTTATATTAATTCTGATATTTATGGGTAAGGGACTATGCGAAATTGCATTAGGTCACCAAATTCCATATGCATTTTCATTTAATTTGGAATGCTATAATATCTTGCTAGAGAATATATATAGCCTTTGAATTAATTTATTAATTCATTGCCAACATTAAATGGACCTATAGGATCGCACACAAAGCATTGGGCTTAAAATATTTAAATTAAGTATTGGACATTAATTTGGGGCTTTTAATTAAAGTCAAATTAATGTATGTAATGGGTTATAATATTGCTATTGGGCTTTGGTCCATGAGAGAGAGAAATTCAGCCCATAAGGTTTTAATTTCAATTAATTAATTATCTTGTGTTAATTAAGTTAATTGAATATTAAAGCCTAAAGGAATTTAAATTAAATTAAATCACTTATATATTTAATTAAGTGATTTCATTTATTTAAATGTCTTATGTTTTATTTCAAATTTGAATTTAAATTCAAAGGAGTTTAATTCAAAATATATTACTTATCTTTAGGAAGTGATAGAGTTTGAATTAATTATCTTAGGATAGTTGAATTCAGATTAATGACTTGCCAAAGGATAAGCATATATATTAAAAGAAATAAAACCTAAACCTAATTTTTTTTTGTGGCATGAATAGTAACTCGTGAATAGTAACTCGTGAATAGTGACTCTCTCTCTCTTAATTCTTTTGTTCAATTTTTCACAAGGAGAAAGGATTGTTCCTCATTCTCTTGTGTTATTGAGCAGTAATAGCAATCTAAAGAAGTACAAAATCAAGTTTTGTAGCTTCAAACTATAACCATTACACAATACCGAAAAAGAGATCTAGCAATCTCGTTTTAAGCCGACGGTGTAATTGTGTGTGTGAGAATAGAGGGAGTGGCGCAAAAGGCTATTCCTTGGCATTGGTGATCGAGATCTAAGGTGGATAAAGGCATCTTGGTTGCTGGACATCACAAAATCAAAGAATAAAAGGCATCATCTATTGTAAGTTTCAAAACCCTAAAATTGCATGTTTTCCGTTCCTATCTTTGGATATGTATGGTATGTATGATAAAATTTTATTTTTCCGCTGTGCTATCATGATTATCATACCATGTCATATTCCATCAGTGGTATCAGAGCCTAGACATGCTTATTTTAGTGCTTTAGATGCATGAAAAAATTAATTAAAATCGTTATTTTGAAAACATGCAAATCTGAAATTTTCTGTTTTGAGTTTTTTGCATTGTTTTGGTGTAAAAACGATTTAATTGATTAGATAGGTATTATAATTAATATGACATGTTAATATACTGTCCTAAGATGTTATTAGGGCTGGTAATGGTCGGATTTAATTATTTATACCTGATGGTACATGTTAATTTTGAAACTAGGTGCTAGTTGGCATGTAAATTGCTAGTTTAACAACTAGTTTTCAAATTATATGTAAAAACGTTTTTGGCATGTTTGTAAGTGATATTTAAAGATTAATTATCAGGTCTGGACATTTTTTAAATTTGGTTTTATTTTGGTCCATGATAATTTAATTGATTAATTTTAAAATCACTTAAAACAATGACTAGTTTGTGTTTTGTTACATGTTTAATCAACATTGTTTGCTTTGTTTTGATTAAAATGGTAAAATCACATTTAGATTAAAATGGTACAGAATATTTAAATCAATATTATGGACTTATTTAGATTATTAAATGACTCATAAAATTGATTTAAATATTTGTGCATTTCATGGCATTACATAAGCATTAAACAACTAGTTTTGTTGTTTGTTTGTTTTTGCATGAATGCCGTGTTCTATTATATGTGTTCTTCATTATTTTATTTTTAATTCATGTTAGCACATATTATATGTATTTTTAATGTTTATGGGCTGTATGACATAAAATTAAAAATGGCAAAATTGGAAATTATACTAGAGTTGATTTATGGCACAAATCTAACTTAGTTTGTGTTTTGGGCTTTTAAGAGAACTTATTCAATAAGAGGATTTAGTCCATTGGGCTTCGGCCCAGGCCCATCACGGGGTCTTCTCTTAAAGGTTCAAGTACACAATTTCCATTAATGGGCTTGGCTAAATTGATTAAAATTGGACTTTGTCTGATCCATGAATGCTATGTATATTTATTTGCTTGTTTGGTGTGATGAATGGATATGCATGGTGCATTCATGGGCCCTGGGTTTTTTGTAATTAAATATGGCCTGCGAGCCATTATGTTTTATTGTAAAAGTTTCATTTATTTCTTAGAATAGAATATACTTGAAGACTTTGTAAATCAAGACGAAGCCCACCGGAGTGGAGAAGCCCAACTCGAA
>JBBPFJ010000032.1:538985-601513 GCA_037975025.1 Excoecaria agallocha | reverse complement strand
TTATTTTAAGGGGATGTTAGAATTTAGTCATATCATAGGTGGAACAAAATTTTGATATTTGTTTGAGGCTTGAAGTGTATTTGCATTTCACCTAGCTTTGAGGTCTAAGAACTTTTTTCAAAATTAAATTTATTAAGATTATTGAGGTTAATTCTACCATCTGCCATTGTTATTTCAACTGCTACCTGCCATTGTTATTTAATTTGGTGCATAATCCTAGATTGCTCTATTCCCTCATGTATGCCATTTTTAATTTTTGTTTGAACTGGTTGATTAGGAGATATATATTTTGATTTTATGCACAAATATATAAATTTAACAAGATTTTGTTAGCAGTGAGATTAGCATGCAAAAGGCAATCTTGATGATGTAACTTGGAATTTTAAGGTCCATGTGATCTATACTAAAGAAATTAAATCATTGCTAACTACTGATGCTGAAATGTTGTTTTAATCCCCAAACATGCAGCTAGAAGATGGTTTTCCTTATGTCTCCAATTTCATTATAAGTACTAATAGAAGAGTTTGACAATATATTTTTTTTATAATTATAGGTTATCTTTCTAGCTCTTGATATATGTGCAAAAATGTGGCATAGACATACTCTCTTGAACATGAGGGAGATAAACTCGAAATTGTTGTCTTAAATGCTGATGGCATTTGTCGGGATGAATAAAAAGGCAAGAGAATCTCAGCCTCTGTTTAAAATAGGGGATAAATGGGACATTGCTATGGCTCCTCATTATTTTATTTGAAATTCAGACTCACAGCAATATCTTGCAGTTAAGTATAGTTTTATCTTTGATGATATTTAATGTTTTTTCGGCTGATGGATTGCTAATTGGTGTGCAGAGTAGGCAAACTGCATTATTTTCAGTAATGCCAATTATTGATTGTGTTCCTAATTTTCATGTTCTAGTAATGCCAATTATTGATTGTTTTCCTGATTTTCATTTTCTAGTTTCTTGTCCTTTTGTTAGTTTTTTTATTTTCATATTTCAAATAGAAATATATGGAACTAGAAATTTATTTGTTTATCTAATTTTTTGTTTCTTATTTTGGTTTTTCAATTGAAGTTGATATTTTTTGTTTCTTAATTGTAGCTACTAGAAGGAATTGAATCCAAAACCTCTGTACATTTAATTAAGCGCTGTCCATTGAGAAAAATCTCTGTAATTAAGTGCTTTAACTTTGTGGAATCTGATTTTAGAATTGCATCTTTATCTGTTTTTAGTTAAGCAAGTATTCTAGCGAAAATATGTGGGCTAGAGTTAACTGCTTGTTGGTTTATTATTTTAGTTCTTTTTGAAATGCTGGTTGATAATAAACAGTTTCAGATGCAAGTATGATTTAGTAACTATTTCCCTTGAGGATTTTCCCCATGTTTTTTTCATAATTGAGCCCATAATCTGATGAATTTACTCAATGTTGCAGACTTTGTGACTTAAAGCAACTTGGTAATTTCTTATCCTTTCTAGATCAATTTGTGACTTGATTCAAGTAATTTCAGTCTGAATACATTTTTATTAAAAGAAAAAAAATATTCTTCTCCATTTGTGAGAGGAAATAAACTAGTATTGGTTTTAAAATGACAGTATGAATTGTTGTTTTTAAAATTTTCACATACATCTATCATCAAGACTCAATTAGTTCTTTCTCTTCTGAATATTTGGTTCCTTCAATGGTTTATTGTTAATATTAACTAGGATCAGGAACTATTGCAGTTCCATTCAAAAAAATAGCACAACCTGAAAATTTATTATGTTTAGCTACTATGGTAAGAGCATTGCTACTGAACACAAGTTTAATATATGGTTTATCCGAGCATTATCATTTTGAGCACTCAACAGGTGTATATTGGTTGGCCATTGAAACAATTCACAGAATCAAAGATCACCAAGTACGAAGAAGTCTTTTTTCTCATAATTTCCCATTATTGTTTATAACAATGGAAATAGTTTCTTTAATCATTATAGGCATGCTATCCTTGTAGGGCTCAGAGCTAGACATTAATGACATGGATATAAAGACAGTGAAACATGCAGGTATGCGTTTGCAATTAAATTTTTTTAGTGGATAGTTGATTGTTTACTACCAATTTATTATCTTCACAATTTTGCATTTAGGACTGTTGCATGATGTGGAATTTTTTTTAAAGACAGAATTGAAAGAACCTGAAATGTACGATATGCTTGAATTTCTCTTACTCTAGTATTATACATTATGCTTCAATTTCTCTTACTGTAGTATCATACACGGTGTCCTTAATAATGATATTTGTTATCTAACATGTATTTGTGTGGGATTGGAATTTAGCTTTTTTCTTGCCCTATAATGTACACTTTTAAATTACAGGTACCTTGTCCTTGCTGACCTGATAGTTGGACAGTTTGTATATGTTATCCGCAAGAGGATTAAACTAAGCACAGAAAAGGCAATTTTTAAATTTGTGGACAATGTCCATCCACCTACAGGTAAATTCCTATAGAAGCTGTTGAATTTAATGTATAGATACTCTGTTAGACTTTTGATATCTCTTCTTTTTGTCTGATGTTTGTAGGTGCGATTATGTCAGCCATATAAGAAGGATGAAGATACGTATGTTGGTGCTCATAGTTTCTTTACTATGCCTAATTCTAAAGGTCTGGCTATGTGCAGATATGTATGTTGTAAATAAAACTCGGATATAACTATGTTAAAAGCTTCATACTCCCTTTTAAGAATTTGTTGCTCGAGATTCTATTTAATTTTATATTTTATTTTGCTAGAGATTTTTTTTGGAAAGTCATTGTATAAATGAATGCTGACTCTACTCTGTAATGAATTACAAATTAATTATATATGAAAATAGAATTTTATTAGTTGTAGATTCATTTATTTTATATTACATATAAATTATGTCATATTTATAAATACAGGATAAAAAATACGGTAGTTACTGGTCTCATGATAATTACTTTTAGGGACCATATTCGTAGTCCTTATTATACTTTTAAGGACTGGTTTTATAGTTCTTAATTTAACGCATGTTTACATGATTATTACTTTTAAGGACGAGATTTCTCATCCTTATTGTGATTTTAGTGACCGAATTTTAACCGGTCCTTAAAAGTTTTGGTCAGTATTATACTTTTAAGGACCAGATTTCTGGTCCTTAATAACCTAAATCCTCACATGACTTACATTATTAAGGATGGAAAATACGCTCCTTAATACATTTTAGGGAATAGTTTTTATCCGATCACTAAAAGTTTTAAAGACCGGTTGAATTACCTCATCCTCATTTGTCATTAGCGGTGGACTAGTAAGGACGGGATAACGACCAAATTTTTTCATCCTCATTGGATTTTAGGGACCGGATTGACACTTTTAAGGACCGAATTTTTCGTCCTTATAGGCCTTTTTTCTTGTAGTGATTTGCTATGTTATTAGTTTAAATTAATTCGTAATTGGTTCAATTTCAATTGACGTCAATTATAGAAATTGAATTCAAATGCAATCTTATTTTAGTTGAAATTAAATTTGTAAACTTAATTTCAATTGGATTTAATCAGCTAATTCAATTTTAATTGAATACTATTCAAATTAAAATAGATTTGAAAATAACGTTATATATTTAAAAAAAAAAAGAATTACATAGAGCATTACTAGAAATTTATATTTTTTTTATTTTTAATTATCAGGTGCACACATATATATATATATATATATATAGCGCCGTTGCATCAACTTGTATACATCGGTTATTTTATTTTTAAAAATTTTTCTAAAAACCATCTGAGCACATGATATTTTATTTTTCATTAAATACTAATAACGACCTTTCTCTCAACAAAAAAAATGTGCATGTAATTTTTTGATCTAAAGATAAATATAATAGAAATTAATGATTTGAAAAATTGAAGAGGCAAAATAATCAAAATTAAGGGACTGGATATGTAATAATCTAAATTAAGGGACTGAATATGTATTAATTAAGCCTTATTTATTTGAAAAATAAAAAAGAAATATCCATGAAAAATTGAAAAACTAATAGCCAATCTCAGCCTTCTCAGGTATATTGTCAAAAAATTTGCGGATTAGAGTTGCATCAAATATAATATCATCTAAATTAGGAATAGGCCCTGGAATCTCATATTCTGAGAAAGTGTTAGAAGATGGACTTGATGGTTGTTTGGATTTGATTCTAATATTACTCCTCTTTTTCTTATTCTTACTCCATTTTGGCAATGTTTCTATACCAATTCCCGAACACAAATTCTTTCTTGGTCTTCCCCTGCCTCGTTTCTGTCCTAGCATCCCCATTTTGTTTTTTTTTTTTTTTTTTTTTATCTAGAGGTCTTATCCAAATACAATTTTGAAGATTGATTCAAGCATTAAGTACCACTAATTTTAAAATTTATTTCTTCTTTATACATGTCTTTAATTGCCCCTAAATCAAATTTCAATTATATCAAAATTGAGATAGTAATGAGTGTAAATTGATTATACTGTAATACGCATATAAAAAAATATAAATTCATCCCATTAATAAGTCAGAGAAAAATTAAAATTGAAATAGATTGTATTCAGTTTGGTCGAATGTGAATATCATGTATTCAGTTTTACCCAAAGTAAATACTCTGCATTCAGTTTTCTCAAAGTGGATACACTCTATTCAATTTGGCCAAAAGTGAATATCCTATATTCAGTTTTGTCCTAGGCGAATACATTGTTTCCAAATTGAACTCAAATCTAATCTTATTTTTAATTGAAATTGGACATCTAAACTTAATTTAAATTGAATTTAAATTTTAATTAGAATTTTTAATTACAATTTCAATTTAATTACTAATCAATTTCAATTTGATAACAAATTTCCCTTACATAATTCTTTTATTTCATTTTTATAAATATATAGAAAAGTACAGCTGAGAATGAATAAAAAGTAAGTAATTATGAACTTGAAACTCTAAATGATGTACAAGAGATGGAGAACTGAGAACACAGATTTTTTTTTTTCTACCAACAGTTAAGCTGAAATAATTGTGTGCTATTATGTTATATCAATATGAAAAAAAAAAAAATTCCTAGAACTCGCCCTCTGTTATTTATCGTTTATTTGCATACACTATATTATGCTCATATTAATTAGAAAACATATTATACAAATGGGGAAGATATTTTGGTAAAATTGGAATGGTTTTTAATTATTACTATTATTATCAAATTGAAACAACAATTAAAGATTTTTTTTTTGAGACAAAATCAATTGAAAGGTCAAATGTACACAAAACTAGTTTATATAATTATATATGCACCTGCTTGCATACATCATGCATATAGGGCTAACTCAATTTCAATTTGAATAATTGATATTTTTAATTGAAAGTCAATTTTTAGTAATTGAATCAATTGAATATCCTATATTCAATTAAAATAATTACATATAAAATTTTGATATATAATTTTTTATTTTACTGAATATTAAAATAATATTCAGTTGGCCAAATGTGAATATCCTGTATTCAATTTTACCCAAAGTGAATACACACTATTGATTTTAAATCTATATAATATAATTAATTTGCTATTTGTATATGGATACTTCATTTTTGAGTCTATGTATAACAACATTTTTGTCTTTTCCCTTAATCATCAGAAATATTTTTCCCACTTCTGGAACCTTTCGCAAAAATTTTTCAATTAGTACTACAAAATAAAATTAAAGAAATACTCAATTAAAAGCAGTACAAATGATCTTGAATTCTATTTGTTTTAGTTACATTAATTTATAGTTATAATAAAAAATATATATACAAACCTTTTAACAAAAATATGTTTATGAAATTCACCTTCTCTATATGTACTATTAAAATGGACTTTTATATGGTTTAGTTAGAAAAATCAGAAGATTTATAGATCATTGTAGTTTTTCTTTTTGACAGAATATAGATAGTTATAGTTAATTACCCTAATCATCACAATTAACTTAGAGCATCTAAATCTAAAAATACACCTTTTGCTAAAAAGCCAGTTGCCCCAGTAATGAAGATGCGCTTTCCCTTGAGAAAATGGACGATACAAATCTCATTAGTTGAAGATATTGGAGCAGTGGTAGACGCAGTTTGATGCTAAGTGGGATTTGGTAAAAGTTTATATGTTGGTGTACACAATCCACAAGACAAATACACTCTATTTATATACAAATGACAAATTAATTATATTCTATAGATTTAAAATCAATAGAGTGTATTCACTTTGGAAAACTAAATATAGAGTATTTATTTTGAGCAAAATTGAATATAGGATATTCACATTTGGCCAAACTGAATATTATTTTAATATTCAGTAAAATCAAAAAATATATATCAAAATTTTACATGTAATTATTTTAATTGAATTTTATATTTTGACTTGTCATTTAAATACATTAATTGATCTAATAAGTCAATTAAAAAAATCATTTTATCCTTTTCAAATCAAGAAATATCTTTAATTCATGTTTCAAAGAAATATCTTTATAACCCAATTGTAAACTTTGAATATAAAAAATGAATTGAAAATTTTATGGCTTGTTTACTTAGAGAAAACTAATTCAGTTTTTTAGAAAAATTCACAAAAAATAGAAAATAAAGATCATGTTTATTTTGGTCAATTTTCTAAAATAAAAAATAAAAAATGAATTTTTCAGTTTTTTGAAATAAAGAAGAAATTATAAAACTAATAAAATATATTTTTCAAAATTTTGAATAATCTTAATATATGTGTGTGTGCGCTCGCGCACGCATATATGTATGTGTATGTGTATATATGCACATACATACACATGTATGTATACATACATATGTACATGTGTGTGTATGCACATACATATATATACATATCCATATGCATGCATGCACACATACATACATACATACATACATACAAACACATACATATACATGCATATGTATATGTATATGTATGTGTATGTATGTGCATATATGTGTATAAATACATATGTATATATACATACGCACGTACGTATGTACGTAAATACATGTATGCATGCATGCATACATACATATACATATATGTATATGCATATGTATGTGTATGTGATGTGATGTGAGCCGTATAACTCATATTAATGTAGTGTTTTATGTTTATAATTGTTGTGTAAGTATTTAATTTTTAGTTATTTATCTGTGAAATGTGGTATCTTTTATGTTTTTTTATGTGTTTTGTGTTTGTTTAGGAGTAAAGTGAAGAAATAACAGAGAAAAAGGCAACAATTGAGCAAGAAAGTAGAGTTCTGGTCGCAGGCGCGGTGGAGTCGCGAGCGTGACAAAGCAAGAAAGATGAAAAGAAAAGTCAAACTAGAAAAAAGTCAACATTTTAAGCTTCGTGTCTTGTCGCGCTCGCGGGCGCGACAGAGAGACGCTGGGTAGTTATTTTTCAAAAGGCACTTCAAAGGGACATGATTCTTCACCAAATGATGTGTACTTCTAGAGGGATACTTGAAGAGTTATGTTGCTTTGGAAGGATACTTGAAGGGTTACAATGCTTGACAAGAAAGTTATAAATATAAATGGTGGTTATGCAATTCAAATTTCAAATCAAATTTTAAAGAGGCATGACTTTTCACCAAGGATTGTGTACCTCTAGAAGGATGTTTGAAGAGATGCAATGTTCTGCAAGAAGTCTATAAATGTAATAAAGATAAGAGATGAAAAACAAGAGTTAGGAAATAATTCTTGATGATAGATGAGAGATAGAGAGTGATTAATTTTATCTTTTGAAGGGAAGACAAAGATCAAAGAAGGAAAAGAAATTATTTATGAGTAAAAGGATTGAGAGATCATCTTTTTATTTATCTTTCAATTGTCTATTCTTGTTTGCAACTCTTTGAATGATGTCTTTTAGAATCTTGAATAACTTTGTTAATATTTGCTTATTCTTATTATTATAAGTAATCTTTAGTGCAGAATTTCTTAACAATATTTTATGCATTTAAGAAATTAAATGATCATTATAAGTAAGAGTATAGATCAAGAGATTGATTCTTATTTACATCTATTAGGAATTCATTATCCAAACTTCACTAGAGAGATTAGGAGGTTAAGATAGTTGCTATAGGTTGGTGTTTATTCTTAAAATTTATAAGTATGACAGTCTAATTCATTAATGAGAGTTAAGGGTTAGAAGTTATTTGCATATTTTAGGCATTCTATTTCAGTTCGAGAGAATGATTTAGAGCCTTATTCCAACTTGGCTTGCATTATAAAAGTTGCTTTTCAATCAAAAGAATAATATCAAGTTTCATATTATTAATTTTTACATCTTTATTTGTATTTGTCTTCGTTGACCATCATTAACTTAGGATTAATTAATAGTTTAGTATAACATTATTAGTTTAATTTAATAATAAAATTAATGATTTATTGTAAACAAGATTAAAATCAAGTAGTAGTGTGTGATAACCAATCTGATCCTCCTAGGAACGATATCTTAAGTACTATAATCGGTGAACCGTGCGCTTGCGAATTTAACACTAACAAATTTTTAGCGTCGTTGCTGGGGATCATGATTTATGTTTATTGCCATTATTATGCTTGATTTGAAATTTTGGATTACAATACTTAATTAGAGTGTGTTTGTTTGTTTTGTTTTATATATTTGATAGTTCGAATTTATTTCAATTTCTATTTATTTGTGTTGTTTAATTTTATGTTCTTACTTAGTTTTATTGTTACTAATAAAGTTTGTGTTTACTCCACAGGATTTGTTTGTGTTTGATAGTTATCATCATTAAATTTTGTTGAAACTTTAAAATATTATTTTTTATATTTTGCTCTCTGTCATAAGCGCGATTAAAGTCGTGAGCGTGACCCTTTCCTCATTAATCTTTTTTGGATTTTAAAATTTTAAAGGGTTTTAAACAGTACAACTGTTCAAATATCTTTTAATTTTGAATTTTTATTTATCTTTTCATTTTCTTTCTTAAATTTCCAAATTTTCTTTTTCCCCATAAATAATTTCTTTTTATTTCTTTATTTCTTTTACAATATTTAGTTTTCCTCTTCCCTTTTTGCTATTTGTTTTCTTTGTTGGTTCTTGATATTTTATTATAGTGTTGACCATGGTTTACTTGAAGAATATGGAGGGCTAAATTCAAGATTTGAGTAGAAGCCAAAAGAGTATGACTCGCATGTTGATGTCATTTTTCCATAATAAAAATATCAAGTTCAGTCCTTATCCACATGCCTCTCCAAGTGAACATTCTTAAGGGCAGTCTCCTTTACTCCATTTTATTTTTGTATTTATTCATTTTGTTATTTTTGTGATTTATTTTTGGTGTTGTGTTTTTAGATTGTATGTTTCTTACATAATGAGGACATTATGTCCTTTAAGTGTGGGGAAGCTAGGGTGTTGTTTTTAGGTTGTATGTAGTTTGTGTTTATAAAGCATTTATATTTTGTGATATTTGGGAACATTTTTTTTGGTTTAAAGTTTTTTGCATTTTGCGATTATTAGTGTAGTTGATGAAATTCTCTAGCAATATTGTTGGATTACTTGCTTTAGTATATTGTGTGCACCTATGAAGGGTTATGTTTAGGCAAAGTGATTTGGTATAGGTTCTTTTTAAGTTATTTTTCTTTATTCATGTATCTTTGATTGAGTTAATGAAGCATTGCTTAAAGTGACTTTTAACTTTACCATTGTGAGATTTTGAGGTTAGATGATGACATAATATCTTATGAGAGTACCCTTTTATGCCATATACTCTAGAACTATTAGAGAGTATGCCTTAGAGCCTATATAATAGGGATGTATTTCATATGTATGGATTCATATTCTTAATAAAAGGCATCATTCATTTATTAATGCTATGTTTAAATATATGAGTTTGTAAATCTTAAATTAATAAATGAAGTCCTAGATATTATAAACACAGTGCAAAGGCAATCATGAAGTGTTCATGATATGAGATGTCTATTACGTGCAAATGTATTAATATCTAAATATCCCTAGTCATAGAATTAACAAGATAGGACATTGTTAATTTGGACAGACCAGCATATGTTATGCTTTTTTGAATGGTTCAAGCAGTGATTCTCATAACTGTGATTATGGAAGATAATCAAAGCTAACATGTGGATGCTTGTTAGAAGAACAAGTTCATTAGAGACCTGCAAAAAGAATCCTCACATGGATATTAAATCTATGTCAGTGAAGAATCTCTTCATAGCGGTTGTGCAAGTATCCTTAGACTTGAGATCACTAATGTTATCTTAAGTAGCAAGTGGTATACTTTGACTCCATAACTGATTACTTCCAACTGGAGGTGAACATAGTTAAGAGGTTGGGTATATCATGACCTACTTAAAGATAGTTGAGTGATTGACAAAGGATTCACTATCCCGGATTTATTAAGGGAAGTTATCTCACATGATTCTATAATTGCCTTGTTCAGAGAATCTCTGGCCAGAGTAATATGCCAAGATGGATAGAGATCCATGAAGGGCATTTTGAAAACAATGGTTAAAATTAATAGAACATACATAATTAGATTTATATGAGTTGACAGAAATCCATACTCAAAATCTAATTGAGATAAGAATGGTGAAATGAATAATTACATGGTAACTGTTTCTATGGAAGGGTATAGTCAAATCACTTGACTTTCCTGACATTTTGGTAGTCATAATGTCTAGCTAGAGGTCGTTCATGATTTGTATAATAGTGTATCATAAAATCAATAGGGATTGATAAAATGATTTAAAGAAGTTTAAATCATGTGAGTTTTGAATAGAACTCACAATTACATATTATACTGCCAATATGGACAGAAACCCAATACATCACACACATATAGAGAAAAGGATAAAATGGTAAAATGACAAGAATAATAATATTTAATATTATTATGGGAATAGAGAAGTGAATAAGAGAATAATTAATTAAAGAGTTTAATTAATTATGATCAAGTAAAATTGTTCGTAGAACTTTTAGAAATATTCTGTAAAATGGACCTAATTGAAATAATGTATTTCATAATTAATTATTACTGGACTATAAGTGTTATAAGGTTGATATAATAATTAATAGATCCATTGGAGAAATTTAAAGAGGCCTAAGGAAATGATTTTGGCATAGAAACCCTCAAGAGGAAGAGTTTCACGCCACAGAAGGCCTTAGAGGCCTAATTCTTGGACCAAAAAAAATTAAATATATTTTATAAGTGTTATGGAGTCTACATATTAAATTTTGATGGATTTGAAATTCATTTGGGTGATTAAATCCAAGTATATGCACAAAGGGCTTAGTTTGTGGGTTTTATACATAGTCTTTTGTGAAAGGACTTAAATTGGATTTAATTGAGTCCAAATAAATTATTAATAATTCAAAAAACCCATTTAATATTTCTTTAGCAATTTTAAAGACCCCAATCCTATTATAAAGTTGGATTTCCAACATGGTATCAAAGCCTCGGTTTTGCCATGAATCTATAATTCTATATTTCGCGAAATAGTTTTTATTTTGAGTTATTTATTTCATGAGATTTAAAATATCAGATTTTATTGTTCATGAATGAGAAATATTGATTTCTGGATGTATGTAATCAAATATATAAAATGAAAAATAAAAACGATTCTTTTGAGAAAAGAATCATTGTGAATGGCGTGTAGGTTTTTATTTTTCAATAAAAGTTTTAGGGGCTGTTCTAAATTGAATTTTTATTGATCCACTCTAAAATTATTTTGATGATAATTTATGTGTTTAATATGTGATGTTAAGCCATATGATCAAACAAAATTAAAATCAAACAAATTTTGCATGAAAACTAGTTTAGTCGAAAAGTTCGATAAATTGGTGTTATTGATGTGTTCTTGGTGTGTTCTTATTTAGAACAATTTTTAATCATCTAAATCTGATGTATTTGATATATTAATATGTTTTTTTATTAATTTAATTAATTAAAATAGGCCTTCAATTAATTGGATTAATTTTAATTCATTAAAATCACTTAATAGGCTTAATTATATTTATGGACTTGATTTAAATTAGTGAATGACTTAGTGAGCCCAAAGAGCTGATTTAAATTAAATATTATACACTTTAATTAAGTTTATTAATAGGTTTTAAGGGCTGGAGTGGGCTTGGCTTATTCCAAAAGACCCAAATGGTCCAATAGACACAAAACTAGTTTGGGTGTGATACTTTAGGGTTTATTGGGTGGGTTTCGGCCTACCCTTGTTTAAGCCTAAAATTATTTTTTTAATTATTTAATATGATTAATTAATTAAATAATCAATTGATAATTAATTAATAATCAATTGGATTGATAATTAAGGCAAGAACACATGCATGCAAAAAGGTTTCCTAAAATGAAAGTTTCCAAAATGAAAAAAATTTCCTAATTTGATCACATTATTAAAATAACTCAAAAGTATGTTTCAAGAGTTGAAACAAAGTTAGTAATCCATTATATATTTTACTTTATGCATTAGAAATGCATATAAGGATGTATGATTGGCATGATAGATAGTTATGGACAAGGCCCAATGTGATTGAGCATAATGCATGTTTTGGCCCAATGAGGACTTTCATGTCCCGGCCACTTATTTTTCATTTGTATTTCTTTTTCAAATTGTAATATGTAATTAGATTACTTAGATTATAATTAGAGATAGAGATGGAAACCACTATCAAGGAGCAAGATGGGCCGGATGGAGATCCAACAAGTTTGAAGATAATGTAATTATTTTTTTTTTAGTTGTTTGAATCATGCATATTAGGTATGACCTTTTGATTTTCCTTTTGGCTTGGAAAAATCAATGTAGTAAAGTCCATAACTATACCATATTTGGATGCTTATATTTATGTGATAGATATATGATGCATACCAATGTATGCCAACCATGTATGATGAGACTTAATTAACTAAAATCCCTCATACTAATACTAAGGTATATAAGCCTTCCATTAATTTGAGGAGAACCAGAGTTTTTTATAGTGTGGGTTGTTGACCACAGTCAAGCTCACATTATATCGAATATGTTTGAATCTAATTAAATGGATCATCTTAGTTAGCCCATTAGCTTGTTGACCACAGTCAAGGCTAATGGTTCTAGAGGCAAGATTAGGGAATGCATATATGATATGCATGTATCAAGAGTTGATAACCTAATGATCTAATAGTTGTGTAGAGACATAATTGGTATAGAGATACCTACCTTTCAAGGGTATGGAGTTTGATTTGTTGACCACAGTCAATTTCAAATTTCATATCAAGAATTTGATATTGGCCCACTAAGAAAACCATCGGGTTTTTTTGGATTAAATAGTGAGGGCTATTGATTCGCAATAAAATAGTGGGAGTAAATGGATTAATTAAAGACCTAATTAATGCATAAATATATATGAACATAATCTCATATGTTTTCTTTTTCACATTTACATCATCATGAGCACATCAAACATTAATATACGATCAATCTTGGATAACATGCTGGTTGGTAGCAACTATTCTGACTGGATCAGGCAAGATCCATTATGTCTTGGATAAAGACCCACCACCACTTCCATCAGATGATGCCATTGATGAGATCAAGGAGGATAGTGAAGCAGCAGCATGTCTGATGCTGGGTGTTATGTCCTCAGAGCTTCAGAAGCAACATGAGATGATGGATGCTAGAACCATCATTTTGCATCTAGAGGAGCTTTATTATTCTCAGGCTAGAACTGAGCAATATGAGATTGCTCGAGCTTTATTTAGCTGTAAAATGGTGGAAGGCAATTCGGTTGCTACTCATGCATTGAAGATGTATGGGTATATTGAGCATTTGAGTAGACTTGGCTATGTAATGGATAATGATCTATGCATATATTTAATCTTGTACTTGTTGGCTCCAAGTTATGCACCTTTCATGCTTAACTTTAACATGAACAAGATCTAAGTAACCATTCCTGAGTTAATCAACATGCTCAAAACAGCTGATGGATCCTTCAAAAAGGATTCAAAAAGTGTCATGGTTGTCACTTTTGCAAAAGGCAAGAAGCAGAAGAAGAAGAAGAAGAAGAAGAAGAAGAAGATAACCAAGGCACAGCCAAACAATGGTGGGATTTCCAAGAAAAATGTTGCCAAGAAAGAGAATCCCAAAAAAACTTGCTTCCATTGTGGAAAAGATGGTCATTAGAAGTGTAACTGAAAGGCTTATCTAGATTCTCTCAAGAAGAAGAAGCAAGCTGATGATTTTACTTCAAGTATTCATACAATTGAAATAAATACTTATTCAATTGTTTCAAAACAATCTTAGGTATTAGGTACCGGATGTTGATTTCATTTGTGTAATGATCTACAAGGGCTTAAAAAGCAGTAGAAGAGTTGAAAAGGCAGAAATATGTCTACAGTCAGCTACTGGACAAAACATCTCTATAACAGTTGTGAGGACTTACCATTTGCCTCTTCCAAGTGGATTGAGAGTGGAGTTAAATAATTTTTATTATGTTCTAGCATTGTCCAAAAGTATTATTCTTTCAGTTATTTATTGAACGATTATGACATTTCTTTAAAGGACAAGTGTTGTTACATTTTTAAGAACAATATGTTTTATGCAAAAGCTATCATTGAGAATGGTATATTTGTTCTTGATTTAATTAAACAAATGCATAATGTGGATACCAAGAGAATGAAACGAGATAATCTAAATATCTCATATTTATGGCATTGTTGTTTATGTTAGTGTAAGCCCTAGCCCCAATACATTGTAACGAAACACTTGAAATTAATAAAATGAGGCATTTGTTTTATCCTTTATATTCCTGTGCATATCAATTGATAAAACTATCCAAGAGTGTTGTTTCGGTTTAAGTTCTCATGTGTGAGGCACATGGATTGTAAGACCTTGAAACAAATGAGACATCATTCTAAATATCCCTAGTCAGTCATTGTTATGGGAATAACAAATGAATTAAGACTAGTATGCTCTCTCTGATCTTATGAGTTCTGTCTTACGGATCATTAGGACAAGAGTGTCAATCAGAGATCATAGATACATGTTAAAGAACATGGTATCTGGATTCGATCCGCTCATGAGAACACTACATGGTACAAGTCATAAGTGTTTCTCATATGCAAGTTTTGTATCGGAGTTTTTAGACCTGAAATCTCTATGAAACTCTTTATGAATTACTGTGTACTTTGACATACACCTAACGTGCTCGTAACAGAGTGACAAGTACGGGTATGATTGGGTATGCACTGATTCATGTTAGAGAGCATGAGAGAAGTGAAGGGATTACCCCTCTCGATAAGAGAGAAAAATATCACCGGCCACTTGATCAGTGAACTGAGAAGTGTATGGCCATACCGAGATGAAATAATGAGTAATCCTTATTTATCTGAGAGTTCAGTGTCACTGGAATATCAAGAAATGAATTAATGTATATAAGGATGACTAGTTCCATGCCTTATATTAATTCTGATATTTATGGGTAAGGGACTATGCGAAATTGCATTAGGTCACCAAATGCCATATGCATTTTCATTTAATTTGGAATGCTATAATATCTTGCTAGAGAATATATATAGCCTTTGAATTAATTTATTAATTCATTGCCAACATTAAATGGACCTATAGGATCGCACACAAAGCATTGGGCTTAAAATATTTAAATTAAGTATTGGACATTAATTTGGGCTTTTAATTAAAGTCAAATTAATGTATGTAATGGGTTATAATATTGCTATTGGGCTTTGGTCCATGAGAGAGAGAAATTCAGCCCATAAGGTTTAATTTCAATTAATTAATTATCTTGTGTTAATTAAGTTAATTGAATATTAAAGCCTAAAGGAATTTAAATTAAATTAAATCACTTATATATTTAATTAAGTGATTTCATTTATTTAAATGTCTTATGTTTTATTTCAAATTTGAATTTAAATTCAAAGGAGTTTAATTCAAAATATATTACTTATCTTTAGGAAGTGATAGAGTTTGAATTAATTATCTTAGGATAGTTGAATTCAGATTAATGACTTGCCAAAGGATAAGCATATATATTAAAAGAAATAAAACCCTAAACCTAATTTTTTTTTGTGGCATGAATAGTAACTCGTGAATAGTAACTCGTGAATAGTAACTCTCTCTCTCTTAATTCTTTTGTTCAATTTTTCACAAGGAGAAAGGATTGTTCCTCATTCTCTTGTGTTATTGAGCAGTAATAGCAATCTAAAGAAGTACAAAATCAAGTTTTGTAGCTTCAAACTATAACCATTACACAATACCGAAAAAGAGATCTAGCAATCTCGTTTTTAAGCCGACAGTGTAATTGTGTGTGTGAGAATAGAGGGAGTGGCGCAAAAGGCTATTCCTTGGCATTGGTGATCGAGATCTAAGGTGGATAAAGGCATCTTGGTTGCTGGACATCACAAAATCAAAGAATAAAAGGCATCATCTATTGTAAGTTTCAAAACCCTAAAATTGCATGTTTTCGTTCCTATCTTTGGATATGTATGGTATGTATGATAAAATTTTATTTTTCCGCTGTGCTATCATGATTATCATACCATGTCATATTCCATCAGTGGTATCAGAGCCTAGACATGCTTATTTTAGTGCTTTAGATGCTTGAAAAAATTAATTAAAAATCGTTATTTTGAAAACATGCAAATCTGAAATTTTCTGTTTTGAGTTTTTTGCATTGTTTTGGTGTAAAAACGATTTTAATTGATTAGATAGGTATTATAATTAATATGACATGTTAATATACTGTCCTAAGATGTTATTAGGGCTGGTAATGGTCGGATTTAATTATTTATACCTGATGGTACATGTTAATTTTGAAACTAGGTGCTAGTTGGCATG
Organism: Excoecaria agallocha; assembly: GCA_037975025.1. NCBI lineage: Eukaryota > Viridiplantae > Streptophyta > Magnoliopsida > Malpighiales > Euphorbiaceae > Excoecaria > Excoecaria agallocha. The sequence goes on along the minus strand of JBBPFJ010000032.1, from coordinate 584,676 downwards.
TAAATTGCTAGTTTAACAACTAGTTTTCAAAATTATATGTAAAAACGTTTTTGGCATGTTTGTAAGTGATATTTAAAGATTAATTATCAGGTCTGGACATTTTTTAAATTTGGTTTTATTTTTGGTCCATGATAATTTAATTGATTAATTTTAAAATCACTTAAAACAATGACTAGTTTGTGTTTGTTACATGTTTAATCAACATTGTTTGCTTTGTTTTGATTAAAATGGTAAAATCACATTTAGATTAAAATGGTACAGAATATTAAATCAATATTTATGGACTTATTTAGATTATTAAATGACTCATAAAATTGATTTAAATATTTGTGCATTTCATGGCATTACATAAGCATTAAACAACTAGTTTTGTTGTTTGTTTGTTTTTGCATGAATGCCGTGTTCTATTATATGTGTTCTTCATTATTTTATTTTTAATTCATGTTAGCACATATTATATGTATTTTTAATGTTTATGGGCTGTATGACATAAAATTAAAAATGGCAAAATTGGAAATTATACTAGAGTTGATTTATGGCACAAATCTAACTAGTTTGTGTTTTGGGCTTTTAAGAGAACTTATTCAATAAGAGGATTTAGTCCATTGGGCTTCGGCCCAGGCCCATCACGGGGTCTTCTCTTAAAGGTTCAAGTACACAATTTCCATTAATGGGCTTGGCTAAATTGATTAAAATTGGACTTTGTCTGATCCATGAATGCTATGTATATTTATTTGCTTGTTTGGTGTGATGAATGGATATGCATGGTGCATTCATGGGCCCTGGGTTTTTGTAATTAAATATGGCCTGCGAGCGATTATGTTTTATTGTAAAAGTTTCATTTATTTCTTAGAATAGAATATACTTGAAGACTTTGTAAATCAAGACGAAGCCCACCGGAGTGGAGAAGCCCAACTCGAAGATTCTTATGTAATAGTATAGAATCTTAGTTGTAGGTTTTTGGGCCCATGTTTGTCACGCTTTACTTTATGCAATTATATATATATGCATGCTATGTATGGATGACAAAGCGTATGCCATGTAAGCCGTAATAAAATGAATCCCTAAAATAGTAAGTCATAAAGTTGCCTTCCTAATTCGAAACATGTCAAGGCATCGATCATCGGTCACGTAGACTAGGAGTCCTAGATGCGCCCGATTATCTTTGTGAGGCATGGGTTGTGAATGTAGGTTGGACTTATCATGGAAAGGGATGCCCGGACCTAGGCAACTAATAAATGGGTTGTGCTATAATATCCTAAGATGTTAGCCCATTTGATCCAAGAGTCATGTATGAGACATGATTGGAGTTTTCCTACCTAAGTAACTTAACTTGTTAGGTGTACAAGCTCAGCTTGACTAATAAGTTGTTGTGAAAAGTGGATCTTGGCCCACATAAAATCACTAACGCGAATTATTTAAAGGGATATTAATTCGGTTTGTGGGATCATAAATAAGACCTCATTTAATCTTGCTAAATTTTATTGTAGATTGAAAATGGCATCTTCAAACAACAATTTCTCATTGCGATCGGTCCTTGAAAAGGACAAATTGAATGGCACCAATTTCATAGACTGGTCTCGAAACTTAAGAATAGTTCTTAAGCAAGAGAAGAAGTCGTATGTTTTGGATGCACCCTTGCCTGATGAACCAGGAAGGAATGCCTCTGCGGTTCAAAAGGAAACTTTTGAGACCAAGAAGAGCGACTCCAATGATGTGACCTGTCTGATGCTGGCCACTATGGTGCCTGAATTGCAAAAGCAATTTATGGACCAAGAGGCTTATGCAATCATGGTGCACCTCAAGGAGATGTTCCAAGAGCAAGCTCGTCACGAGAGGTTCGTGACAACAAAGGCTTTAATTTCTTGCAAGATGGCTGAGGGTACTCCTGTTAGTACCCATGTACTCAAGATGAAAGGGTATCTTGATACTCTTGAGAAGCTTGAGGTACTAGTGCCAAAGGAATTGGCCACTGACTTGATCTTAGGATCATTACCTGCTGCTTATGATCCATTTGTGATGAATTATAACATGCATGCAATGAACAAGTCAGTCACTGAGCTTCATGGGATGCTTAAGAATGCTGAAGAAAACATTCGAAAGACCAATCCCGTACTAATGGTTCAAAAAGGAATAAAGAAGGGACCTGCTAAGGGAAAGGGAAAGGGAAAGGGAAAACCCAAGTCAGTTGGGAGTGCACCTCAGGCCCAATCCAAGCCCAAGGCGTCAAAACTCAAAGAGAGTGAGAGCACTTGCTTCCATTGCAACAAGATAGGGCATTGGAGGAAGAATTGCGCTCTCTTTAAGGAAGAACAAAAGAAGAATGGAGCCAAGGCATCCAGTTCTGGTATTTTTGTTGTTGAAGTTAACATTTCTATTTCTACCACTTGGGTATTGGATACCGGTTGTGGTTCTCACATTTGTTCAAATGTGCAGGGGTTAAGAAATAGGCGGTTACTTGGGAAGAATGAAGTGGACCTCCGTGTGGGGAATGGAGCACGAGTTGCTGCCATGGAGATAGGCGACTATCACCTCACTTTACCTTTCGGACTTTGTATTGTTTCGAATAATTGTTATTATGTGCCTGCTATGAGCAGAAACATTATTTCAGTTTCATGTTTGGATAATGATGAATTTGATTTTGTTATTAAAAATGGCAATGCTCATATTCGTCGCCAAGGCATTTCTTATGGCAAAGCCATGTTGCAAAATGGCCTTTATATCCTTGATTTACAAAACAAAGAGTCGATATACAACATTAATACAAAGAGAGTTACATCAAACGAATTGAACCCTACTTACTTTTGGCATTGTCGTTTAGGACATGCAAACGAAAAATGCATTTCAAGACTCCACAAAACTGGAGTGCTTGGGTCATTTGACTTAGAGTCTTATGACACATGCGAGCCATGTTTGCATGGAAAAATGACAAAGAGTCCTTTTAACAAGAAAGGTGAAAGGACTAATGGCTTATTGGAACTAATACATATCGATGTATGTGGACCATTAAGTACACAAGCTAGAAGTGGTTTTAGCTACTTCGTGACTTTCACAGATGACTTCAGTAGATATGGCTATGTCTATCTAATGAAGTACAAGTATGAAACTTTTGAGAAATTCAAGGAGTTTAAGAACGAAGTAGAAAACCAACTTGGCAAAAGTATAAAAGCCATTCGATCGGATCGAGGTGGCGAATACTTAAGCCAAGAGTTTGATGATCATCTAAAAGAGTGTGGTATTATTTCACAGCTCACTACTCCTGGAACACCGCAATGGAATGGTATGTCCGAAAGGAGAAATCGAACTCTGTTGGACATGGTTCGATCTATGATGAGTCAAGCTAATCTTCCTATCTCTTTTTGGGGTTATGCATTAGAAACTGCTGCGTTTCTATTGAACCGTACTCCAACTAAAGCAGTTGAGAAGACACCATACGAGGTATGGACTGGGAAAGAACCTAATATGTCTTTTCTCAAGATTTGGGGCTGTGAAGCACATGTTAAGAAATTAACATCTGACAAACTAGAGTCCAAATCGACTGTCTGCTTGTTTGTGGGCTATCCCAAAGAAACAAAGGGATACTACTTTTACTCACAAGCCGAGAACAAAGTATTTGTTGCTCGCAAGGCTGTTTTCTTGGAAAAGGAGTTCCTTCTCAAGAAAGACAGTGGGAGTAAAGTAGAACTTGGAGAAATTCAAGTGCCACAAGCTCCTATAGAGGATGGTTTGGAAATGGGATCAAGTTCACAACCAGTTGTGGAACAAGAACCCATTACACAAGTACCTAAAAGGTCTGGTAGGGTACGTCAGGAGATTGAGAGATATGGATTTCTAATCACTGACAGTGACACTATTGAGTTAGTAGATCATGAGGATCCTACTACCTACCGAGAAGCTATTGAAAGCCCAGACTCGAATAATTGGCTTGAAGCCATGAAATCCGAGATGCAATCAATGTACGATAACCAGGTTTGGACCTTGGTTGATCCACCAGAAGGTGCTAAGGTAATTGAATGCAAGTGGTTATTCAAACTAAAAGCTGATAAGACCTACAAAGGTAGACTAGTAGCAAAAGGTTTTCGACAAACTCATGGTATAGACTATGATGAGACCTTTTCGCCTATAGTCATGCTCAAGTCCATTAGGATCTTGCTTGCCATAGCTGCATATCATGATTATGAGATATGGCAAATGGATGTCAAAACTGCTTTCCTTAACGGAAATTTACTTGAGGATGTGTATATGACACAGCCTGAAGGTTTTGTCAATCCCAAGCATCCTAAGAAGGTATGCAAGCTTCAAAAATCCATTTATGGATTAAAGCAAGCATCCCGAAGTTGGAATCTTCGCTTTGATGAGGCAGTCAAAGAATTTGACTTCATCAAGAACGAAGATGAGCCTTGTGTGTACAAGAAGGTTAGTGGGAGCATAATAGTGTTTCTGGTCCTATATGTGGACGACATCCTTCTCATTGGGAATGATATTCCAACATTGCAAAAGGTTAAGCAATGGTTGGGAAAATGTTTCTCAATGAAAGACTTAGGTGAAGCCGAGACAATACTTGGTATTCGAATCTATAGAGATAGATCGAATCGGCTTTTGGGACTAAGTCAAGAAAAGTACATAGACAAAGTACTAAAGCGTTTTAGTATGGGAGACTCAAAGAAAGGGTACATACCTTTGGCTTTGGGAGTTCCTTTGACTAAAGAACAGTGCCCTAAAACCAAAGAGGAAAGGGACAACATAAGTAGAATCCCATATGCATCTGCTATTGGATCTATCATGTACGCTATGTTATGTACTAGATTGGATGTTGCTCATGCACTGAGTATAACCAGTAGGTTTCAGCAAGACCCTGGTGAGAAGCACTGGTCTGCTGTAAAAGGGATCCTTAAGTACTTGCGAAGGACTAAGGTTCACTTCTTGGTGTATGGTGGTCAAGAAGAGCTCGTCATACAAGGTTATGCCGATGCTGCTTTTCAGACCAGCACTCAGGATTCTAGATCGCAATCTGGGTTTGTTTTTGTTTTGAACGGTGGTGCTGTCAGCTGGAGAAGCTCGAAGCAAGAAACCGTTGCCGACTCAACTACAGAATCTGAGTATATTGCAGCAAGTGAGGCTGCAAAAGAGGCTGTTTCGATTAAAAATTTCATTACTGGATTAGGAGTGGTCCCAAGCGTCCTAGATCCATTAGAAATTTTTTGTGACAATAACGGGGCCATCGCACAAGCTAAGGAGCCCCGGTCACACCAGAAATCCAAACACATACTCAGAAGGTACCACCTGATCAGAGAAATCATTGATCGTGGGGACTTCAAGGTTAGCAAGATATCAAGTAAAGACAATGTAGCAGATCCTTTGACGAAACAATTACGTCCAAATCTGCACGAAGCTCATTTGAGAGCGTTCGGTCTTAGGGCTATGCCCAATTGGGACTAGTGCTAGTGTGAGATTGTTAGTGTAAGCCCTAGCCCCAATACATTGTAACGAAACACTTGAAATTAATAAAATGAGGCATTTGTTTTATCCTTTGTATTCCTGTGCATATCAATGGATAAAACTATCCAAGAGTGTTGTTTCGGTTTAAGTTATCATGTGTGAGGCACATGGATTGTAAAACCTTGAAACAAATGAGACATCATTCTAAATATCCCTAGTCAGTCATTGTTATGGGAATAACAAATGAATTAAGACTAGTATGCTCTCTCTGATCTTATGAGTTCTGTCTTACGGATCATTAGGACAAGAGTGTCAATCAGAGATCATAGATACATGTTAAAGAACATGGTATCTGGATTCGATCCGCTCATGAGAACACTACATGGTACAAGTCATAAGTGTTTCTCATATGCAAGTTTTGTATCGGAGTTCTTAGACCTGAAATCTCTATGAAACTCTTTATGAATTACTGTGTACTTTGACATACACCTAATGTGCTCGTAACAGAGTGACAAGTACGGGTATGATTGGGTATGCACTGATTCATGTTAGAGAGCATGAGAGAAGTGAAGGGATTACCCCTCTCGATAAGAGAGAAAAATATCACCGGCCACTTGATCAGTGAACTGAGAAGTGTATGGCCATACCGAGATGAAATAATGAGTAATCATTATTTATCTGAGAGTTCAGTGTCACTGGAATATCAAGAAATGAATTAATGTATATAAGGATGACTAGTTCCATGCCTTATATTAATTCTGATATTTATGGGTAAGGGACTATGCGAAATTGCATTAGGTCACCAAATTCCATATGCATTTTCATTTAATTTGGAATGCTATAATATCTTGCTAGAGAATATATATAGCCTTTGAATTAATTTATTAATTCATTGTCAACATTAAATGGACCTATAGGATCGCACACAAAGCATTGGGCTTAAAATATTTAAATTAAGTATTGGACATTAATTTGGGCTTTTAATTAAAGTCAAATTAATGTATGTAATGGGTTATAATATTGCTATTGGGCTTTGGTCCATGAGAGAGAGAAATTCAGCCCACAAGGTTTAATTTCAATTAATTAATTATCTTGTGTTAATTAAGTTAATTGAATATTAAAGCCTAAAGGAATTTAAATTAAATTAAATCACTTATATATTTAATTAAGTGATTTCATTTATTTAAATGTCTTATGTTTTATTTCAAATTTGAATTTAAATTCAAAGGAGTTTAATTCAAAATATATTACTTATCTTTAGGAAGTGATAGAGTTTGAATTAATTATCTTAGGATAGTTGAATTCAGATTAATGACTTGCCAAAGGATAAGCATATATATTAAAAGAAATAAAACCCTAAACCTATTTTTTTTTGTGGCATGAATAGTAACTCGTGAATAGTGACTCTCTCTCTCTTAATTCTTTTGTTCAATTTTTCACAAGGAGAAAGGATTGTTCCTCATTCGCTTGTGTTATTGAGCAGTAATAGCAATCTAAAGAAGTACAAAATCAAGTTTTGTAGCTTCAAACTATAACCATTACACAATACCGAAAAAGAGATCTAGCAATCTCGTTTTTAAGCCGACGGTGTAATTGTGTGTGTGAGAATAGAGGGAGTGGCGCAAAAGGCTATTCCTTGGCATTGGTGATCGAGATCTAAGGTGGATAAAGGCATCTTGGTTGCTGGACATCACAAAATCAAAGAATAAAAGGCATCATCTATTGTAAGTTTCAAAACCCTAAAATTGCATGTTTTCGTTCCTATCTTTGGATATGTATGGTATGTATGATAAAATTTTGTTTTTCCGCTGTGCTATCATGATTATCATACCATGTCATATTCCATCAGTTTAGGCCATATAAATGAGAAATGCATGACCAAATTACACAAGTCAAGTAATTTGGGATCATTTGATTATGAATCATTTGATACATGTGAATCTTGTTTATTAGAAAAAATGACAAAAGCACCCTTTATTGGTAAAGGAGAACGAGCTAAAATGGTTTTGAACTTAATATATTCAGATGTATGTGGTCCAATGACTACACATGCTAGAGGAGGTTACTCCTACTTCATTACTTTAATAGATGATTATTCTAGGTTTGGCTATATCTATCTAATGAAATATAAATCAGAAGTGATCGGTGTCTAGCAAGTGTACTAGATTGGCTAGAAATACAGGAAAATATAGATTAAGATCTCAAATATCGTACCCAAGGGAACATGGATTGCTAAGGATAATATCTATATATGAATTAAATTAACCTGAGATTGTTTCCCAAATATTTTTGATTTAAAAGTAAAAATTAAACAAAATAAACAATGAAACAAAACAAAAGCTAAAATTAAATTAACATGAATTAAAAACAAAACAATAATTAAAATTCTCTTGCTAAAGGAACTATCCACCTTAACTTTCATTGTAATGACTTTAATTTAATATAAACACCAGTGATTATGAAAAAACTAGTAATAAAGCAAGATATCTTTATTCAAGTATATCATTCTTAGTATTAAACTCATATACAAATCTAATACTTAGCATGAAAATCTAGTTTTAACTTCCTAAATATTCATTGAAGCCTTTCTCAAGTAATTCAACTCCAATTTATTCTTAGTTCTTCCTCTCTTAGTATTAACCAATAAAATCAACACATAATTATCTCATATTTCGGATAATAATCATGCATAAACATTAAAGAGTTAACCTAAGAACATGCAAATCATTAACTATGTCAAAACTAATTTTTAGTTATTTATTCAATTAACTAACAATCAATCTCAACATTATCAAAGATAAGAATATGCTTAAAACCAAAAAATAATCAACCGATATTGAAATTAAGCTCAAAAAAAGTCAAATGAAAATATAAGTTTTCAAGAATCCATTAGCAAAAGAAGAAAAACTACTTTCTAAATATTTTTAAGAAACTAAAACAAAGTTGAAAAAATAATACAAAGTTGAAAAGAAAAACAAAAACAGAAAAACTGGAAAAACTAAAACTAAAGAACTCTATTAGTTCTTCTAATTCCTAATTGATCCTAATTTATGCCTACTAATTTTTCTTTTCTTCTTTGGTGTTTAGAGTTGTCTATTTATAGGCAAAATATGTTGTAGAAGCTTTCCAAACTTCCTAATTTGGAGTAGGAAGATAATCCTTCTTGAATTGGAAAAATCGCAAATCCTTCGCTTCATGGGAGAGTCTACACGTGGCCATGTGTTTTCCTTTGTAAAATTGCACGTGGCCATGTGTTCTCCTTTGAAGAAATTCATGTGGCCATGTGTTCCTTTGCTTCTTTCTTACACGTGGCCACGTGAACTTCTCTTGTTCTTCACACGTGGTCACGTGTTCATCATTTGCTCTTCTTTATTTCTTCTCACGTGGCCATGTATGTTTTCTTCATTGCTTTTCACGTGGCCATGGGTTCTTATTTCTTGATAACATCACGTGGTCATGTCTCATTCTCCTTTGTACTTCACGTGGCCATGTATTGAACTTCTGGACCTCAAGATTAATTTTCTTGCATGAATTTTTCAATTTTACAAATTTGGCCCACAATTACTTGTCTTTTTGCAATTAATTCCTTTTTCTTACAAATTTACCCTGAAAAACACCAAAATTTACAATTAACTCTAAAAGTATAAAATTAACCAATTAAACTCAAATTCAACCTAATTAACACAAAATTAACTCAATTAAATACATAAAAATATACTAAAAACACTATATAAATCACCATTATCAAGAAGCATTTGAAAAGTTCAAAGAATTTAGAAATAAAGTAAAGAAGCAACTTAGCAAGAGTATTAAAACACTTAGATCAGATTGAGATTGAGAATACTTAAGCCAAGAATTTCAAGATTATCTTAGAGATAATGGGATTTTATCTCAATGAACTCCACCATATACACCACAACATAATGGTGTATCTGAGAGGAGAAATCAAACACTATTAGATATGGTTCGATCCATGATAAGCCGAGCAGACTTGCCTAAGTCCTTTTGGGAATATGCACTAGAAACTGCTGTTTATGTGTTAAATAGAGTTCCTAGTAAATCAGTTGATGTTACTCCATATGAGATGTGGAATAATAAGAAACCCACACTTTCTCATATGAAAGTATGGGGTTGTCCTGCTTATGTGAAGAGGACAGTGTTAGACAAACTAGATGGTAAGTCTGACAAATGTTTATTTGTGGGATATCCAAAAGAAACATTTGGATATTATTTCTACCATCCCTTAGAACAAATGGTGTTTGTTTCAAGGCATGCTATCTTCTTGGAAAGAGAATTTCTCCTACGAGAGGACAGTGGGAGTAAAATTAAACTTGGTGAAGTTCAAGACCCACAAATAGAAGTAGATCAACCGATTGAATCCGAGACTGAATTTCATAATGATGAGATTACAGTTGAACCTGATTAAACACAAAATTCTAGAAGATATACTAGGATGCGTTCTATCCCTGTGAGATATGGATTTAATATTGATTTGGATAGAGGCATAACTGTAGTAGAGGACAATAAGCCTACAAGCTATCAAGAAGTTTTGAACAGTTCAGAACGTGATTTATGGCTTAAGGCTATGTAGTCTGAAATGGACTCCATGTATGAGGATAAAGTATGGACTTTAACTCAACCACTTGAAAGGATAAAATCCATAGGGTGTAAATGGGTCTTCAAAAAGAAGACTGACATGGAAGGTAATATAGTTACCTATAAAGCTCGCTTAGTAGCAAAAGGCTATTGTCAAAAAGAATATATTGACTATGATGAAACCTTTTCTCCTGTAGCGATGCTTAAGTCTATAAGAATACTTTTAGCCATTGCAGCTTATTATGATTATGAGATTTGGCAAATGGATGTGAAGACATCCTTCCTAAATGAAAATCTTAATGAGGATGTGTATATGACACAACTAGAAGGGTTCACATCAGGAAATGGCAAAAAAGTATGCAAGCTTCAAAGATCTATTTATGGATTGAAGAAGCCTCTAGGAGTTGGAACATACGATTCAATGAGATAATCAAAGAGTTTGGTTTCTCACAGAATGAAGATGAACCTTGTGTATATAAAAGGGTCAATAGGAGTGCAATTGTTTTCCTAGTTCTATATGTGGATGACATATTGATCATGAAAAATGACATTCTCTTCTCCAATCTGTTAAAATATGGTTATCCAAGCAATTCTCCATGAAAAACCTTGGAGAAGCATCCTATATTCTGGGAATAAGGATCTATAGAGATAGATCCAATAGATTGCTAGGTCTTTCTCAAAGTACATATATAGATAAAGTATTGAAAAGGTTCAATATGGATCTCTCTAAGAAAGATTTTATACCCATGGTACATGGGAAACACCTTTCTAAGTCTATGTATCAGCAGACACTAGAGGATAGAGAGAGCATGAATAGAATACCATATGCATCTGCAATTGGTTCTGATAATAGTGATTTATATGATGTTTTTAGTATATTTTAATGTGTTTAATTAGGTTAATTTTGTGTTAATTAGGTTAGATTTGAGTTTAATTGGTTAATTTTATGTTTTTGGAGTTAATTATAAATTTTGGTATTTTTCAGGGTTAATTTGCAAGAAAAAGGACTTAATTGGGAAAAAGGCAAAGATTAGGGCCAAATGTGCAAATATTGGAAGTTGATGCGAGAAAATTGAGCATAAGCTTTACACGTGACCACGTGAAAACAATGAAGTGATCAACCTGTGGCCACGTGAAGGAGTGAAGATTGAAGACCTATGGCCACGTGAATTGAAGAAGAAAAGAACATATGGCCATGTGTGAAAATGAACTAAGCAACACATGGCCATGTGAAAGACTAAAAGGAGGAAGCATTGAAGACACATGACCACGTGGATTCCAAGTGAAGGACCACACGTGGCCACGTGTGAAGGAAGCCTTATAGAGCACGTGACCACGTGTTCGAATACAAAGGGGAAGCCATGGCCACGTGATTCCTACTCCCACTTCGCGAAGGATTTTCTTGAACTTCTTGTTTTGGGCAGAGTTTGCTTCCTATTTAATTTTGGAGTTTGAGAAGCGATCCACAACGCCTTTTGCCTAAAAATAGAAGGCTTAAACACCAAAGAAGGGATCCAATCTTAGAATCAATGGAGATCAATTAGGGAATTAGGATCCATCTTAGAATTAGGCTTAGTTTATTTTACATTGTTTTTTTGTTTTTCTTTTCAACTTTGTCTTTAGTTTTTAATTATGTTTAGGAAGTAGTTTTTCTTCTTTTGCTAATGGATTCTTGAAATCTTAAATTTTCATTGTTATGACTTTATTTTGAGCTTAATTTCAATATCGGTTGATTATTTCTTGGTATTAAGCATATTCTTATCTTTGAATGTGTTGAGATTGATTGTTGGTTTATTGAATAAATAACCAAAAATTGGTTTTGACATAGTTAATGATTTGCATGTTCTTGGGTTAACTCTTTGATGTTTATGCATGATTATTGTCCGAAATATGAGATGATTATGTGTTAATTTTATCGGTTAATACTAAGAGAGGAGGAACTAAGAATAAATTGGAGTTGAATCACTTGAGAAAGGCTTCAATGAAAGTTTAGGAAGTTGAAACTAGATTTGCATGCTAAGTATTAGATTTGTCTATGAGTTTAATACTAAGAATGATATACTTGAATAAAGATATCTTGCTTTATTACTAGTTTTTCCATAATCACTGGTGTTTCTATTGAACTTAAGTCATTACAATGAAAGTTAAGGTGGATAGTTTTTTTTAGCAAGAGAATTTCAGTTATTGCTTTATTTGTAATTCATGTTTTAGCTTTTGTTTTGTTTAATTTTTTCTTTTAAATCAAAAACATTTGGGAAAAAATCTTGGATTAATTTAATTCATATATAGGTATTATCCTTAGCTATCCATGTTCCCTTGGGTACGATATTTTGGGGTCTTAATCTATATTTTCCTATATTACTAGCCGATCTAGTACACTTGCTAGAATTCGGTCAGGTTCTATCATGTATGCTATGCTATGCTATGTGTACGTCCAGATGTAGCTTTTGCTTTGAGTGTCACAAACAGATTCCAATCTAATTTTGGAGAGGAACACTGGACAGCTGTTAAGAATATCCTTAAGTACTTGAGAAGGACTAAGGATATATTCTTGGTATATGGAGAGGACAGTTTGGAAGTAAATGGGTATACAGATGCTAACTTTTAATCTGACAAAGATGATTGTAAATCACAGTCTGGTTATGTGTTCATAATAGGAGGTAGGGTAGTTAGTTGAAAGAGTTCCAAATAAGAAACAACTGATGATTTCACGACAGAAGCTGAGTACATTACTGCTTCGAAAGCAGCCAAAGAAGCAGTCTGGATCAAAAAGTTCATATCTAAACTAAGAGTGGTGCCTAGCATTATTGATCCGATTTCTTTATATTGTGACAACAATTGAGCCATTACACAAGCAAAAGAACCACGGTCTCATCAGCAATCCAAGCATGTCTTCAGACGCTACCATCTCATAAGAGAAATAGTAGCTAGAAATGATGTAACAATAGAAAAGGTCCCCATAGATGATAATACGGCAGATTCCCTCACTAAAGCACTTTTCCAGAATAAGCACGATCACCATGTAAATAGCATGGGTCTAAGACATATGAGTGATTGGCTCTAGTGCAACTGGGAGATTGTTAGAGAGTATGCCCTAAAGCCCATGTAATAGGGATGTATTTCATATGTATGAATTCATATTCTTAATAAAAGGCATCATTCATTTATTAATGCTATATTTAAATACATGAGTTTGTAAATTTTAAATTAATAAATGAAGTCCTAGATATTATAAACATAGTGTAAAGGCAATCATGAAGTGTTCATGATATGAGATGTCTATTGCATGGAAATGTGTTAATATCTAAATATCCTTAGTCATAGAATTAACAAGATAGGACATTGTTAATTCGTACAAACTAGCACATGTTATGCTTCTTGAATGGTTCAAGCAGTGATTCTCATAACTGTGATTATGGAAGATAATTAAAGCTAACATGTGGATGCTTGTTAGAAGAACAAGTTTATTGGAGACCTACAAAGAGAATCCTCACATGGATATTAAATCTATGTCAGTGAGGAATCTCTTCATAGCGGTTGTGCAAGTATCCTTAGACTTGAGATCACCATGGTTATCTTAAGTAGCAAGTGGTATACTTTAACTCCATAACTGATTACTTCCAACTGGAGGTGAACATAGTTAGGAGGTTGGGTATATCATGACCTACTTGAAGATAGTTGAGTGATTGACAAAGGATTCACCATCCCAGATTTATTAAGGAAAGTTATCTCACATGATTATATAATTGCCTTGTTCAGAGAATCTCTAGCCAGAGTAATATGCCAAGATGGATTGAGATCCATAAAAGGCATTTTGGGAACAATGGTTAAAATTAATAGAACATACATAATTAGATTTATATGATTTGATAGAAATCCATACTCAGAATCTAATTGAGATAAGAATGGTGAAAGGAGTAATTGCACGATAACTATTTCTATGGAAGGATATAGTCCAACCACTTAAATTTCCTGACATTTGGGTAGTCATGATGCCTAGTTAGAGGCCGTTTATGATTTGTATAATAGTATATCATAAATATCAATAGGGATTGATAAAATAATTTATAAAAGTTTAAATCATGTGAGTTTTGAATAGAACTCATAATTACATATTATACTATCAATATAGACAGGAACCCAATAGGTCACACAGATATAGAGAAGTGGATAAAATGATAAAATGACAAGGATAATAATATTTGATATTATTATGGGAATAGAGAAGTGAATAAGAGAATAATTAAGTAAAGAGTTTAATTAATTATGATCAAGTAAAATTGTTCACATAACTTTTTATAAATGTTATGTAAAATGGACTTAATTTAAATAATGTATTTCATAATTAATTATTATTGGACTATAAGTGTTATAGGATTGATATAATAATTAATAGATCTATTGAAGAAATTTAAAGAGGCCCAAGGAAATGATTTTGGCGCAGAAACCCTCTAGAGAAAGGGTTTCATGCCAACTACAGACAGAAGGCCTTAGAGGCCTAATTCTTGGACCAAAATAAATTAAATATATTTCATAAGTGTTATGGAGCCTACACATTTAATTTGGATGGATTTGAAATTCATTTGGGTGATTAAATCCAAGTATATACGCAAAGGGCCTAGTTTGTGCATAGCCTTTTGTGAATGGACTTAAATTGGATTTAATTGAGCCCAAATAAATTATTAATAATTCCAGAAGCCCATTTAATATTTCTCCAGCAATTTTAAAGAGCCCAATCCTATTATAAAGTTGGATTTTTGACCTAACTATAAAAATCCAAGTGATAGAGTTTTAGGGTTAATGTGAACAATTAAGAGAAAAAGATTTTGTCTCATTCTCTAACCCTAGCGCCACTTCCCCTTGTTAGCATCAAGAAATTTCAGCCAGCCTTGTAATCCTCCATTGTTGGTTCACTCAATCCTTCTTTAATGTAGATTACTCATTGGAGGTGTTCAACTTTGGACACTGTAGTTTGCGACAACCCGGTAAGAAGAAAAATCAACTGTTCAACAAAAATCAAAGGTGATTTTTCTTATTTCCATTAATATGTATATTGTAAATTCATGGCAAGATCATATCTATTGGTTAAAAATTTTAAATTCCTCTTATGTATGTAACCGATAATTTCCAACAAGAACTTGTTGTAAGTTTTGAGATTACATTTAGTATAAGTTATGCATAAAAAATGATAAGGGCAATAGAATAACCAATTTTAACTTGCTTAAATAAACCAACCTTTTTACTTTAGGGAGCCAATTTTGAGCCATAAGCCATTTTTTTGTTGGAAAAGCATAATTATTAGCCTTAATCCATTTTTTTAACATTAAACCTTTCTTTTGGCACCCTTTTTGTGGGAGCATTAGTTTTATTATGTCAATTGACTCAAATTTTATTTAGTTGGTACATAATACTAGTTTTAAATTCCTTTATGTACAAGTCAAATAAAAAAACAAGAATGAAAGAACAAATAAGTCAGAAAAAAAAGAAAGAAAAAGAAAAAAAGTAAAGTTTTGGGCATGGAAGGAAAGAAAAAGGGATTTAGGGTAAAGAATAACCCTTAATGTGCAAATATATCTTGTATCATGCTATCTTGATAGATTTTAAGTCTCATACGATGTAGTAATTTCTTTTCTTCTCCACATTTTTAGCTACTTAATCAAATTTATCCTACCTATTGCCTAAACCAAGTTACAACCTTTAGTAAGACCCTTTGATTTTGTGCATGGACTTTGTGCTAGTAGTAGAGATTTTTACTTGTTACAAGCTTATGGTATGTAATGGTATACTATGGAGTAAAGAGTAAACACTAGCCACTACTTATTGGAGTGATGTGAGAACAAGTGTTTGCTTAAGAGAGATAGTTACTCTAGGCAATGTGACATTTGCCATGATTGGTGCATGTTGCAAGAAATTTGATTTTTAAGGTGCTTATACTCTTGTACTTTGCATTCTCATAATTCTTTGGTAAGGTGTACATGGATGTTAAAGCTTGAATATTCATGATATTGCTTGGGAATTTGTTGACATAGACTAGGGGATTGTGAAATGGAAGTTGTTTCATTTGTTACCAAGTATCTATAAGGTATTAAGCTCTATGTTGTCTTTTTATTGTTGATGTGTTTTGTGTTCTTGCATTTTAAGTTTTTGCTTGAGGACAAGCAAAGGTTTAAGTGTGGGGAATTGATGTGAGCTGTATAGCTCATATTAATGTAGTGTTTTATGTTTATAATTATTGTGTAAGTATTTAATTTTTAGTTATTTATCTGTGAAATGTGATATCTTTTGTGTTTTTTATGTGTTTTGTGTTTGTTTAGGAGTAAAGTGAAGAAATAATGGAGAAAAAGGCAGCAATTAAGCAAGAAAGTACAGTTTCGATCGCGGGCGTGGTGGAGTCGCAAGCGAGACAAAGCAAGAAAGAAAAAAAGAAAAGCAAAAATAAAAAAGTCAACATTTAAAGCTTCGTGTCCTATCGCGAGCGCAACAAGTGTCGCGAACGCGATAGAGAGAGACGTTGGGTAGTTATTTTTTCAAAAGGCACTTTAAAGGGACATGATTCTTCACCAAATGATGTGTACTTCTAGAGAGGTACTTGAAGAGTTGTGTTGCTTTGGAAGGATACTTGAAGGGTCACAATGCTTGACAAAGAAGTTATCAATATAAATGGTGGTTATGCAATTCAAATTTCAAATCAAATTTTAAATAGGCATGACTTTTCACCAAAGGTTGTGTACCTCTAGAAGGATGTTTGAAGAGATGCAATGTTTCGCAAGGAGTCTATAAATGCAATGAAGATAAGAGAGGAAAAAATAGAGTTAGAAAATAAGTCTTGATGATAGATGAGAGATAGAGAGTGATTAATTTTATCTTTTGAAGGGAAGACAAAGATCAAAGAAGGAGAAGAAATTATTTATGAGTAAAAGAATTGAGAGATCATCGTTTTATTTATCTTTCAATTGTTTATTCTTCTTTGCAACTCTTTCAATGATGTCTTTTAGAATCTTGAATAACTTTGTTAATATTTGCTTATTCTTATTATTACAAGTAATCATTAGTGCAAAATTTCTTAATAGTATTTTATGCATTTAAGAAATTAAATGATCATTATAAGTAAGAGTATAGATCGAGAGATTGATTCTTATTTACATTTATTAGGAATTCATTATCAAAACTTTACTAGAGAGATCAGGATGTTAAGAAAGTTGCTATAGGTTGGTGTTTATTCTTAAAATTTATAAGTATGACAATCTAATTCATTAATGAGAGTTAAGGGTTAGAAGTTATATTTGCATGTTTTAGGCATTCTATTTCAGTTCGAGAGAATGATTTAGAACCTTATTCCAACTTGGCTTGCATTATAAAAGTTGCTTTTCAATCAAAAGCATAATATCAAGTTTCATATTGTTAATTTTTACATCATTATTTGTACTTGTCTTTTTTGACCATCATTAACTTAGGATTAATTAATAGTTTAGTATAACATTATTTGTTTAATTTAACAATAAAATTAATGATTTATTGTAAACAAGATTAAAATCAAGTAGTAGTGTGTGATAACCAATCTAATCCTCGTGGGAACGATATATTAAGTACTATAATCGGTGAACCATGCGCTTGCGGATTTAGCACTTATAGTATGTGTATGTGTATGTGTATGTATGTACATGTGTGTGTGTATGTATATATATACACACACACACACACACACATACATATCCATATGTATGTATGTATGCATGTACTATATATACATGCATATATATGTACCTATGTATGTATGTGCATACATATACATGTATATGTATATGTATGTATTTGTGTGTGTGTGTGTGTATATATATATATATTTAAAAAATTTGAAAAATATCTTTTATTAGTTGTCTAATCTCTTATTTATTATAGAAAACTGAAAAATTTATTTTCTATTTTCTATTTTAAAAAATTAACCAAAATAAATATGATTTCTATTTTCTGTGAAAACTTTTTCTGAAAAACTAGAGCATTTTTTTGTAAGCAAACAGGCTCTTAAATTTTCCATACATTTAATTAGATCAAAATTCTAGTAGTTGAAAGGAATAATTTTTAGATAGTTATAGAAATAATATTTGGTAAGCATGATTAAATCCAATTAATGACAATCAATTTCGGTTTTACTCTCTTAAGTATCAAATGAAAATAGAAAAATTCTTTTATGTAAGAATCACTACAAAAAAACTGCTAATTAGCGACGGATAATTTTGTCGCTAATTACCAGAATTCCGTCGCTAAAGTAAATTAGCGACGCCGCGACGAACTGTCGCTAATAGCCCAACGCGAATGTACTAGCGACGAAAATCAAAATTAGTCGCTAATTTTTCGTCGCTAATTTTTTTTCGTCGCTAATTTATATTCATAATTAGTTACCAAATTATAATAATAATATTTAGCGACAAAATTTGTCGTCGCTAATTCCGTCGCTTATTATAAATTTACCGTAAAAGTTAGCGATGAAATATTTGTCGCAATTATTTGTTAAATTCTAATGTTTACACAGTAGAGACAGTTTCTGTCACGAATCCGTCGCTAAATTATTGCATAATTTAAAATTTTCTTTTAATCTATTTTTAAATTTTCATCCTATACACTGTAAATAATAATCTTATATTATAAAATTCAAATATAATATATGCAAATATAAATAATAATCTTATATTTTCATTACAAATATATAGTTAACATAAAAAACAAGATATATATCGAAGTATTGTTTATACAATCAATTTCCCTAAAATTAATAACAAATTAAATCTTTACAATTTGCTATCAAATATAGAATTGGCTCCTAACTAATATTATTATAGTAATATACCCTAAGCCTAAATACAGTCCCTCTCGTCGTCTTCTTGCTGCAATAATGGACACCAATAATTATGTCGACAAGAAACTAACCGAATCCATGGATGCAATAATGGACACCACACATAATAAGAGCCATTTTCCATTTGAGGATACTGCACGAAGTATAGAACAGTATTTTAGATGTTTTGGCAAATAAGTAAATTATAATAAATACATTCTATTAGAGAGCAAAAACCAAAGCAAATACTTGAAAGTAAATCCAAGCTCAGGTCATGAAGCTTACAAGAGAAAACACAATAACCAGTTATATTTGCATTACTAAATCAAGACTAGAAAAAGAGAGAGAAGGCAACATATAGCATGTGTAAAGTATAGAAGATACATACAAGTAAAGCTAAAGTCCATGTAGAAGAAATTAATTTATTTTAATTCAAAAGAATAATTAAGAATTTAGAAAATCTAACCTTGGATGCAGTGTGTTCTTCACCTCTTTCTGTCCATACGTTCTCCATTTGTAGCCATCATCTAGTACATCTACTTCGCTCATTGTCTTAAAGCAAAACCTAGGCTCACTCACCTTTCTTCTTGATTTAATCTTTTTTATATTCTCACCAGAAAGGACTAGATGTTCATCTCCACTGCTCCTTTTGCTGCTCAAACACTCATTTACTTCTCCCTAAGCCCTGAACATTACATGGACACAACAAAGAGAGGCAAAGTTCATGCATGAATGAAATAATATAATAATTCAAGAAACAGGAATAACAATTAGTCGGCCAGTAAGTTTCAGTTACCTTATATAAAAAAAGAAGGTAAAAAAAATGAAAACTACATTCGTCTATTGAAACTCAATACAAAATCCAATGCCAA
Organism: Excoecaria agallocha; assembly: GCA_037975025.1. NCBI lineage: Eukaryota > Viridiplantae > Streptophyta > Magnoliopsida > Malpighiales > Euphorbiaceae > Excoecaria > Excoecaria agallocha. Next base: position 564,936 of record JBBPFJ010000032.1, on the reverse strand, counting down.
GATCATAGCAGCTGCTTGCTGCCAACCAAGGATCTATATAATATAGAGCATAATAATGAAGCTCTTGCATCAACAAATTTTTGCTTTTTCAAACGTGGCTTTTAGGAGATGCACATGTCGGTTGAATGATAAGGTGCTGAAATGTACTTGCATTCCAATTTTTGCTATTTCTATTAAATTGTTGTTTTTTAATCAACTTACAGTAAGGTTGCAGTTTTGGGCTTCCCTAGATGCTAGTGCAATTTTGATCTTGCTTAATTCCCTATCCAAATCATAATTGCTATTTTAACCTCAAATTATTCAACTACTCCACAATATTCAACAAGAATGCCCTTTAAATCAGGTTTAATACATAAAATCTCTAACTTATAAAAAATTTTAAAATCCCTAATTAAATTTTGATTATATTTAATTTGTCAGCTAAAATTTAATAATTATTATAAATAACTATCTATCAATCATAGTATGTAAATCAGAGTAAATTATGTCGTGAATTATTTCCACACTAAAGACACAAATACACATCAGAGTAAATTAGACAAAAAATAATATTTTAAGCAATTAAATATTGATAGATTTACCAAGAAATAGAAACCAAGCAATCCAGTACTCACCAAGAGAGAGTCTAAAGTCCCTGATAAACCAATTTCAAACAAAAATGAACAACCACTGATAATGGTGATTTATATAGTATTTTTAGTATGTTTTTAGGTATTTAATTAGGTTAATTTTGTGTTAATTAGGTTAGATTTGAGTTTAATTGGTTAATTTTAAGTTTTTGGAGTTAATTGTAAATTTTGGTATTTTTCAGGGTTATTTTGCAAGAAAAAGGACTTAATTGTAAAAAGGCAAAAAGATTTGGGCCAAAACTGTGAATTTGGAAAATTCTTGTTAATTAGTGATCGTGAGGTCCAGAAGTTCGATGCATGGCCACATGAGAAGAAATAAAGAAGAACAAGAAGGAGACACATGACCACGTGTGAAGAACAAAAGGCTAGACACGTGACCACGTGAAGAAAAGGCAAAGGAAACCTATGGCCACGTGATTTTCTTTAAGAAACAACACATGGCCAAGTGTGGATTTACACTAGAAAACACATGGCCTCGTGATGAAGACTCCCATGAAGCGAAGGATTCCCGATCTTCTCCAATTCAAGAAGGATTCTTCTCCTACTCCAATTTGGAAGGCCTCTACAACATCTTTTGCCTATAAATAGACAACTTTAACACCAAAGAAGAGAGATCAATTAGATAATCAAGTAGAAAAGATCAAGGAAGGATTAGAAGGGTTTAATTGCTTTAGTTTTAGTTTTACTTATTTTTTTCTAGTTTTTCTGTTTTAATTTTTCCTATTGATTTTGTTTAAGTTTTTGAACTTTGTTTTAGTTTTTAATTATGTTTAGGAAGTAGTTTTTCTTCTTTTGTTAATGGATTCTTGAAAACTTATATTTTCATTGTTATGACTTTATTTTGAGCTTAATTTCAATATCGGTTGAATAAATAACTAAAAATTGGTTTTGACATAATTAATGATTTGCATGTTCTTGGATTAACTCTTTAATGTTTATGCATGATTATTATCCTAAATATGAGATAATTATGTGTTAAGTTTATTGGTTAATACTAAGAGAGGAAGAACTAAGAACAAATTGGAATTGAATCACTTGAGAAAGGCTTCGATGAATATTTAGGAAGTTAAAACTAGATTTTCATGCTAAGTATTAGATTTGTCTATGAGTTTAATACTAAGAATGATATACTTGAATAAAGATGTCTTGCTTTATTACTAGTTTTTTCATAATCACTGGTGTTTCTATTGAACTTAAGTCATTACAATGAAAATTAAGGTGGATAGTTTCTTTAGCAAGAGAATTTCAATTATTGTTTTGTTTTTAATTCATGCTTTTATTTTGTTTTATTGTTTAATTTGTTTAATTTTTGCTTCTAAATCAAAAATATTTGAGAAACTATCTCGAATTAATTTAATTTATACATAGATATTATCCTTAGCAATCCATGTTCCCTTGGGTACGATATTTGGGATCTTAATCTATATTTTCCTATATTACTAGCCGATCTAGTACACTTGCTAGCATCCGGTCAACCACTTTAACACGTTATTTTTGTTAGTGTAAGCCCTAGCCCCAATACATTGTAACGAAACACTTGAAATTAATAAAATGAGGCATTTATTTTATCCTTTGTATTCCTGTGCATATCAATTGATAAAACTATCCAAGAGTGTTGTTTCGGTTTAAGTTATCATGTGTGAGGCACATGGATTGTAAGACCTTGAAACAAATGAGACATCATTCTAAATATCCCTAGTTAGTCATTGTTATGGGAATAACAAATGAATTAAGACTAGTATGCTCTCTCTGATCTTATGAGTTCTGTCTTACGGATCATTAGGACAAGAGTGTCAATCAGAGATCATAGATACATGTTAAAGAACATGGTATCTGGATTCGATCCGCTCATGAGAACACTACATGGTACAAGTCATAAGTGTTTCTCATATGCAAGTTTTGTATCGGAGTTCTTAGACCTGAAATCTCTATGAAACTCTTTATGAATTACTGTGTACTTTGACATACACCTAACGTGCTCGTAACAAAGTGACAAGTACGGGTATGATTGGGTATGCACTGATTCATGTTAGAGAGCATGAGAGAAGTGAAGGGATTACCCCTCTCGATAAGAGAGAAAAATATCACCGGCCACTTGATCAGTGAACTGAGAAGTGTATGGCCATACCGAGATGAAATAATGAGTAATCATTATTTATCTGAGAATTCAGTGTCATTGGAATATCGAGAAATGAATTAATGTATATAAGGATGACTAGTTCCATGCCTTATATTAATTCTGATATTTATGGGTAAGGGACTATGCGAAATTGCATTAGGTCACCAAATGCCATATGCATTTTCATTTAATTTGGAATGCTATAATATCTTGCTAGAGAATATATATAGCCTTTGAATTAATTTATTAATTCATTGCCAACATTAAATGGACCTATAGGATCGCACACAAAGCATTAGGCTTAAAATATTTAAATTAAGTATTGGACATTAATTTGGGCTTTTAATTAAAGTCAAATTAATGTATGTAATGGGTTATAATATTGCTATTGGGCCTTGGTCCATGAGAGACAGAAATTCAGCCCACAAGGTTTAATTTCAATTAATTAATTATGTTACATTAATTAAGTTAATTGAGTATTAAAGCCTAAAGGAATTTAAATTAAATCAAATCACTTAAATATATAATGATGTGGCCGAAATTCCAAGAGGGAAATCAAGGAATTTCGGCACATGCTATATATTTAAATTAAGTGATTTCATTTATTTAAATGTCTTATGTTTTATTTCAAATTTGAATTTAAATTCAAAGGAGTTTAATTCAAAATATATTACTTATCTTTAGAAAGTGATAGAGTTTGAATTAATTATCTTAGGATAGTTGAATTCAGATTAATGACTTGCTAAAGGATAAGCATATATATTAAAAGAAATAAAACCCTAAACCTAATTTTTTTGTGGCATGAATAGTAACTCGTGAATAGTAACTCGTGAATAGTGACTCTCTCTCTCTTAATTCTTTTGTTCAATTTTTCACAAGGAGAAAGGATTGTTCCTCATTCTCTTGTGTTATTGAGCAGTAATAGCAATCTAAAGAAGTACAAAATCAAGTTTTGTAGCTTCAAACTATAACCATTACACAATACCGAAAAAGAGATCTAGCAATCTCGTTTTTAAGCCGACGGTGTAATTGTGTGTGTGAGAATAGAGGGAGTGGCGCAAAAGGCTATTCCTTGGCATTGGTGATCGAGATCTAAGGCGGACAAAGCCATCTTTGTTGCTGGTCATCATCGGAATAAAAGTTTTAAAAGGCATCAAAAGTTGTAAGTTCGATAACCCTAAAATTGCATGTTTCGATTCTATCTTTGGATATGTATGGTATGTATGATAAAATTTTTGTTTTTCCGCTTTGCTATCATGATTATCATACCATGTCATATTCCATCAATTTTTTTTGCCATATTTAACTAAAAAAGTGAAGAAAACAAACATGCAATCAAAAGGACACCTTTATCAATAACAGCATCAAAAGAACCTGTTTGAAAGGCACTCATATCTCGAACATCCATTTGAATATCTGCATAGTTGTCCACGACATAAATTTAACAGTAAATGCAAAGGCATTAGCCTACCCAAAATATGCAAGGAACTTCGTCGGACCGGTGATCGGATCTTCGTCGGAGCTTCGTCGGTGATAGTTTGACACTGCTACTCTATAAATCGGGATCCCCTGATTTCGTTTCCGGTGGTCACGCACTCCAACGCTGCTATGGTCGGCCAAAATCTCGCAAAAATTATCTGTGGCTTCTCCTCTTTGATCTACCAATCATCGGCGAGTGAGGAGCGACGGAAGGCACTGGAAGATATACCTTGCCATTGGGAGTCATCCGGTGGTGGTCGTGATGCTGACCTCCGTCGTGGCTCACCGGAACGGATGGGAGGAAGTGGCGGCTTGAGATGAGAAAACGGGGAAGAAGGAAAAAAAGAACGGCAAGCATTAAACGCCGTGATCGGTGTGGAGTGGACGTCCAGGGAGCGGCGTCGACAAGGCGATCGTCGGTAACACACCGCGCCCCTAAACGGCGGGGTCCAGCTCCTTCCTGCTCTCCCCGATTCTCCTCTCTTCTCTTTTTTTTTATTTAAAACTACTTTCTTTTAATTTCTATCCACACACTCAATCTTTTTAATCCAGATCCCCCCACCCGTTTTTATTTGTGGCCTCAAAATGCCACATTAAGGCTTTTACGTTGTTTTTAATTAATATTATTATTATTATTACTATTATTATTATTATTATTATTATTATTAATTTAATTTATGAAAATTATAAATTATATCTTCTTATTTTTCAAAAAATAAAAATATACTACTCTTTTCATTCACAAATAAACATTATAATAAACATAACTTTTTATTTTTATTCCATTTATTTTACAAAATTAAGGGTCTACCACCACTTTATTTCTAAATACATTTTTTCTATTTACTAAATATTAAATATTAATTTAACTTCCAAAAAATAATTAATAATTAATTATAAACTCTTAGAATTGTTCATCCGAGCTATAATTAATTCCAGCCTGCTTAATCTTTAAGATTGATTTTTCAATTAATTAAATCTGGATTATAACCTGTCTATTAGAATATTAAAAATTGTGAGAAGCAAAATTTAAATTTTTAAACCCATTTATCTTACTTTCATCTTTCCAATGAATTCAACTTTACTTATTACTAGTTACAAGTTAATGATTTTCTGATAGTTTTCGTATACAAAACTGGTCATTACGTAAAAAATTCAGAAAATAACCTATTTTTTGTAATAAATATTGAACTTACAAACCTTAAAAACTAATCTTTACCGTTCAAAATTAACAATAAGGAGTTTTGAACGTACTCACCAAAAATTAGGCCGATCTAACGGCAAATAATTTTTCGATCGTCTTCACATATAAAATTGGTCATTATGTAAAAAATCCAGAAAACAACCTCTTTTTTGCAATAAAAACTGAACTTACAAACCTTAAAAACTAATCTATACCGTTCAAAATTAACAACAAAGAGTTTCGAACGTACTCACCAAAAATTAGGCCGATCTAACGGCAAATAATTTTTCGATCGTCTTCACATACAAAATTGGTCATTATGTAAAAAATTCAAAAAATAACCTCTTTTTTGCAACAAAAAATGAACTTAAAGAATTTAAAAAATAATATTCACAGTCCAAAATTAACAACAAGGAGTTTCGAACATACTCACCAAAAATCAGGCCAATCTAACAGCAAATGATTTTTCGATCATTTTCGTATACAAAACTGGTCATTAGGTAAAAAATCCAGAAAATAGCCTTTTTTTTACAACAAAAATTGAACTTACAGACCTTAAAAACTAATCTTTACCGTTCAAAATTAACAACAAGGAATTTCGAACGTACTCACCAAAAATCAGGCCGATCTAATGGCAAATGATTTTTCGATCGTCTTCACATACAAAATTGGTCATTATGTAAAAAATCCAAAAAATAGTCTCTTTTTTGCAACAAAAACTGAACTTACAGACCTTAAAAACTAATCTTCACCGTTCAAAATAGCCTATACATTTATCTTTTTATCATCACCTTTTCTATTTATCTTAACTTAATATCTTAATATTAATTTGGCCATGTTTAGAATTTCAAAGCCATTTCTCCATTTTCAAATCAGTAAGTTTTCTCAGTCTTCCATAACACTCAATTAGGTAACCGCGGTAGTGAAGTTAAATGGTAAGGATGAGTTTAGATGGAGTTTTGAATATTTAGAAAAATAATAGAAATAAAATTGAAAAGTGTGTGTGTGTGTGTGTATATATATATATTAGAAAATTTATTCATTTTGACTTGTATGAGTTTAAGTCTTGGATTGAACTCTATTGTATTATTCATCTAAATAATAAATTAAGCTTAAAATTATATACACATTAAATTGAAACGGTGGAGAGATGTGAGGGAAGAGAAAATGTTATTTTTATATGTAGGGTAAATTTTTGAAATTACTAAAATGCCCATACTAAATTTCATCATTTTATCCTTGTATTCAAGGATAATTTTATAAATATATATTTTAAATTTTTTAATAATTTAAAATTTGCTCAAAATTTTAAAAAAATAAAAATAAATTATAAATTTTTCATAATCATTTTAAATGAAATAATAAACTTTATATTATTATTATATAAATATTTAGATTTATTATTTTTCATAATATGACTATATAATACTTATAACAATTACTTTATTATTATTATTAAAATGTAATTTTTTAAATAAATAATTTTATATTTGGGAATAATTGATAAAGAAATCAATAGAATTTCTAATAATTTAATATTTGATTTAAATTTTATAAAATAAAAATTAATTACAATTTTTTTTATTATTTTGAATGAAATAATAAATTTTATATTACTGTTTTATAAATATTTATTTTTTTTATTCTTGAATATGCAAATATATAATAATCATGACAATTAGTTTATTATTATTATTAAAAATATAAATTTTCTAAATAAATAACTTTAGATTTTGGTATAATTGATAAAAAATTATTATCAACTTATAAAATAATTTCTAATTTTCTGTTACAAAATAAAATATTCATTTCATATGGTCTATATTAAAATTACTTAAAACTATACATAAATCATGTGAGTGAAATTAAAAAAAATTATTTCTTAATTTATTTGCGACGGATTAGCGACTAAATATATCTGTCGCTAATTGTGTTACTGTAACAAATTACTATTAGCGATAGATATATCTGTCGCTAAACCGTCGCCAAAAATCGCTATATTTCCCTTCAAAATTAGCGACTAAAAGTGTCGTCGCTAATTTTTCTGGAAATAATTTCATGAATAAAAAATTATAAGATTTAGCGACGGCTATTAGTCGCTAATTCCGTCGCAAAACATGGCACGTATACCTCCCGCCAATAATTAGCGACTGTTTATTAATTCCGTCGCTAATTCGTCGAAAAAAAGAAAATATCCTCCCACGACGGATTGTAAACAGTCGCGAATCCGTCGCTAAATTTGCGACGAAAATAATGCCGTCGCTAATTGGTAATTTTTTTGTAGTGAATGTGGGAGTTCTGAAATCGATTAAAATTGAATTAACCGATTAAATTCAATTTAAATTAAATTTACAAATTCAATTTCAATTAAAAATAAGATTAAATTTGAGTTCAATTTGAAAAACAATGTATTTAATTTACAATTAGTAAATACAGTATATATGTATGTTGAAGACAAAGTAGAATTTTGATAATTGCTAAACACGGACACAAAAGTTGAAGAAAATTCTTGCATAAGTTGCATGTGTTACCCAATATAAAGGTTGAGCTTATATTTCAATATTTCAGCTATTTTTATTTCAAAATCTTACAAGATATAATAATTAGTAGTATGTTTTAATTAATTGGAATTTTTTTAGTTTGGACTGTAATAAATTAAATTAATTTGCAATTTTTATAGTAATAATCACAAATATTCCTTTAATCCCTCATCTATATTTTAAATAGACCCCTAATATATAAAGCTAATTAAATAAATCCATCATCAATTGAAATTGCAAATTTTTATTACCAAAGAAATTTTACCAAAAAAATTCCGTCAAATTGAAGATCATATAAAGAAAAAAAAAATATAAATTTCCTAAATTGGTTACACTGTAATATGCATATAAAGAAGAAAATATAAATTAATCCCATTAATGAGTTAGAGAAAAAATAAAATTGAAATATATTGCATTCAATTTAACCAAAAGTGAATACCATTTATAAACATATGGTAGAGAATGTTTGCTGCATTTTTGTTTTTCAACCAATCAGAGCCTAATTAACGAGTAATTTTATTCAACCTATAATCACTAGTGGTTGAAGTAGAACTCTAGGACTTAAGTTTTTTTTCTTCCAAAAAACAAAAAAAAAAAAAAGCTGAGAAGCCCAAAAACAATAACTATTCTCTATTCAAATGCATGGCTAAGTGGCTTGGGAGTAGGGGTGTTCAAATATGGATTAGATGGGTTATAATTAGTTTTTCCTTTAACCCATTTAAATTCTTAAATGTATTCTAAACCAGTTAGGTTATGAACTAAATTTATTTATATTGGGTTGGTTGGTTTATACGGGGTTATATGGATTATGTTATTTTTTTATATTATATTATAAACATATAAATTATAAATTATTCATATTTATATATTTTTAAATATAAAGAATTAATTTTATTTTTATAAATATTTTTTTAAATACCACATGTATATAAATTCATAGTGCCATAAATTTTAAAATTATATATAATTTTCATAAAAAATTAATAGTGTCCTGTAATTTAAAATTACTCATCAATTGGATATGTGGCATTAGTAAAACATCAACGTTTCCTTGCAATCAAATAGTGCGAAATAAGTTACAACATCATTTACTTTAAAATTTCAGACAATTAAAGTTTCATAAACTAACTTAATAGATTTTTTCTAATATGGGAGTTTATGTGTATTTTTTCATTATTAAATCATAATAATTATTTAAAATAAAATTTATTTTTAATATAATAATTTATTGTTATTGCATAAAAGACAATCTGTTATTTTTAATCTATTTATTGATAAATATTTGGACCGATCTAAAATAGCATAATAGCCTCCCCATAGCCAATTGCTGCTTTGGTAGGAATACCCTAACATCACAAGCATCACAGTTAAAAACGGCATTTTTTTGCTTTTAGTAAATTAAGCATTTTACGTTTTTATTGTACCAATTTCATTTTTCAAAATTAAAAATTAAGTTAAATGATCATTAAAAACTGATTGAACTGATGTGATAGTTACATTAGAACTTGTTAGAGTCAATTTTAATTTTTTAAAAGATGAAATTAAATAAATATGAAATAATTATTTGAGAATCAAAGTAAATTTGAGAAATTTATTTGGAGATTTATTCTAGGTCAAATATATAATCTTTGTCACAAGAAAAAATATATATTCTAAGTAAATTTGAGGAATTTATTTGGAAATGAAGTCATCCACTTTGAAGTCTGCCAAAAATGTAAGCCATCATCACCAGAATAAATGGCCAATTTTTTAATTTAATAAGGGATTTATTTTTTCTGCATTTTACATTTTTTTATTTTTCCACGAATATAAATTTTATAAAGATATGCAAGAACATAAAATAATTTTGGATTTTTTATTTTTAATCCAATTAAATAGTATAATATGCATGGATATCGTGGCATGCTTCTGTCAATATAATCATACAGAAAAATTGTATAATAATAATAAAAGGAAATAAAAGTAATGAATTATAACAATTATTTAACATAAAAATTGATCCTAGGAAAAATAAAAAAATTGATAAAAGTCAAAGTTTCACATTTAATTATGAAATTGTCCGATTTGATTAGTTCAGTGGAATTAATCGTAATTTAATTTTTTTTACGGATTTATTATTAAAATCTCATATTAGAGTAAAAGAAAAAAGTGTGAGCGAGAGTATATTTAAAGAAAAGTGTAATGTGGGTTAATTGATTGGATTATATAATAACATATAACCTACATATATATTTTTAAAATGTTATAATGGGTTGTATTGGTTATAGTAATTCACTGTAATTGTAAGAAAAATGGGTTAAACCAAATTTGAACACCCCAATTTGAGAGTATATTGATCAAGTTAAAATATATATTTTTTTCAAGTGCATATTTGAGTTACTTAATTTGAATAATTTAGCAAATTCCTTCTAAGATAGTTTTAAAATAGGAAAAGAAATAATAGACGGAGAAATAATAAAGTTAGAAGCCAAACCGACTTAAATCTATATAAAAGAAGCCCGTAGGCTCTAATTTGTGTGCGCGCTAGCGTGTGAGAAGTGTGTGCACAAATCAAGTGTGTGTGAGAGAACTATGTAAATATAAGGTGGAAAAGCGTGTGAAAGAATATATATAAAAGTACTCAACTAATATATTAAGTTTTGATTTCTTTCACTTAAATCCTCCACATGCTCCTTAATAAAACTCAACATCGCCTCTCTTGAATTTTCATATTTTTTTTTTCTGCTGTCTGCTACTTTTCAGACTTCAGATACTGATAATTGATACGTAATTATGTGGTTCACTTTTTGCTGCTCAAGTGCATTGTAATGGACTTTTACACTTTTTGGGTAGGCCTGTGCATTGACAATGGCAGAAAATCACATCACAACATCAACTATAATCTCACTCAACATCTATAACTACTGCAACTTGACATTGATTAGCCATACTCCCAAGTACTAAGTGGGCGCTGTTGGAACTCAAATAACTCATATAATTGAGGAACTGAAATGCCCAACCCACCAGAATGATTCCCACATATAGCAATCATATGTAAAATCCTTATAGGTTTTATTGTAAATTTTTTTTCTTTTATCCCTTCAATTCTTTTAATTTTACAATTAGGCCCCCTAAGTTTTTGACAGCCCTCGATATTTTTAATTTTTGTCCCCCTCTTTTGATCATCATGCATCCCTCAATAGCAAATTCAGTTGCCTTAAAAGTATTACTGGTGCAATAAAATTGCCCCAGAACCATCCAATTTGTTGATTTAGCTCATTCTTCCCTTCCCCAACTTGCGAACATTAAAACAAAATCTCATTGCATTATTTATTCACTATTTCCTTGGGACAAATCAAAGTATTGTCCCAAAATACTTACACTAAGGAAAGAAATTTGGTGAAAAACGACTTGAAAGCAGAATATTTTAGGCTACAAACACGAGTTAAATTAAATTAATCCAATTAAATTTCTCTCCACCTAATCTATTATCGATTAAATTGAATGTCATCATCGTATTTGTACAATTGTTGATCTCATTCCAATGAAGCACCTCAGCATCATTAAGGGCAGACCAAAGACAGCAACAAACAACTATGCTCAGTCAGTTGGATTAATTATTATGTGTTCTATAATTAAATTCTTTAAAATATTAGAAATCCGCAAAGTGATTTTGTTAAATTGCTTTTTAAAATTCAGCAGAGTTATTATGAATATCTGTTAATTAGGCTTTTCGCAGAATGTGATTCAATAAATTATTGTGAAAATGCTGCCTTTTATGCTTCCGATAATGAAGGAAACAGTTGTCAAACGCAAAAGCAGCACCAAGAGGTATTTATTATGATGTATTCCTTCATCGAAATTAAAGAATTCTAATAATGATAATACTAAAATGAAATCGGGCCAACCTATCATCACTTCTTCCTTTTACAGACCAAATTGGGCCATTCCTGTTTTTTTCTTTCTGCAACAGTTTGATTTATCTAAATTTACGGGACACCCAATTTAAAATTGAATGATATCGAATATATAATTAAAAGTAATTTTTTACATTTTATACACGAAATAAAAATTGAATTTGTATTTTAATTAAAAAAATCTAACTTTTTTTTTTATCGCTTGAATCAATAACCGTACTTATTATTTTATTTCTTTAGTGAAGGAGAAGAAAGAAATTCTCAGGGATGGTAATGAGAACACAAACTAAAATGATGTATACCGTTAGTTTAACCTAGAGAAGAAGACATGAATATTCTTCGTAATAATAGTCAAAGAAAAGTATTTACCTATAGCCCAAGTTAGCATTTAAAATAAAATTGAAAAGAATCAAGAATAACACAAAACCTGGTCTAAATAATAAAAAGTGAACATATATACTTTGCACTATCATCTACGAAATCCACAGAAAAAGTAGGAGAAAGCTTCTATGCCACAGCTTGTAAAGCTCTTGCAAATTTGGCCTACAAAACCCTCTAACTACCACACCATTCTTCTCACACTCTAGTTTCATCCAAAACTGAATTATCAGATTTTGGCTGGAAAAAAAAAATTAATTGATTTTCAATGGATATTTCAAGATCAGATTACCAACACAAAACTGTTTATATTCTTGGTCTTTTTTGTTTAATGTTGTCATTGCAGAAAGGTACTGCAACTCAATTCACTGTTGGGGGAGCTAAGGGGTGGACTGTACCTGATTATGCTACTAATGACAGCTATAATCAATGGGCTGAAAGCACCAGATTTAAGACTGGTGACTCACTATGTAAGTTATTTTTCTTCTTCTTTTCTTTGACTAGAAATATAAATTTCTAGTTCGGGCCGTGTAAATAACTACATGGTTGTGAAAATGCAGTGTTTGTATACAAGCCAGAGCAAGACTCGGTAGTTGAAGTAAATATGCAGGACTACGAGAATTGTAGCACAGCAGCTCCTCTACTACCACCCTTCACCGATGGTCACACTGTGTTTACATTCAACAAATCGGGTCCATTTTATTTCATTAGTGGAAACAAAGAAAATTGTCGGAAAAATGAGAAGTTGGTTGTGGTTGTTTTAGCAGACAGAAGCAATGCTTCTTCTTCAAATGCTAATCAAACAGACGCACCTTCTCCTCCACCTTCAGGTGATATGGGCATAGTGCCATCCCCATCCCCGTCACCTTCGCCTTCAGGCGAAGAAGCTCCACCTACCGGAACACTTGAGTTTAACCCAACTCCATCTCCGGCCGGCGAGCCACCCAGTGGAGCTTCTTCCATTTTCTTCAGTTTCACTGGTTTTATTGGAGCAGTCTTTGCTTCATCTTATCTGATTTTATCCTTCTGAGTCAGAAATTCTTCTACTATTTTTTTGACTTTTTTTTCTTTCCCTTTTCTGGCTTTGTTTATGGTTTTCCCATCCTTTGGATATTTGTTTGTTTGACATGAGAAATAAGGTGACAATTTATGTGTTGTTGGATGTGTTTATAGCGTCTTCATGTAAAGATATTATTGTATAGAAGGAAATAAATAATTTTTACAATGTTTTTTTGCTGGATTTTTTACAAGGGGCTTTTATTTTTATGACGCTTATAACAGCTGAATCATTAACTTTTGTAACCGTTATCATGTTGCCTTTGATCCTATTCATTGTCCAACTGTCCGTATAACAAGCTAATATAGCGGAGCCGAGCTGATGTCATGTAGCTCGGGAATGACCATGTTATCAGTCGTTTTGGCACTGATTATAAGAACAAGTAACAAACACAAGATTCCAAAACTATGTTTGGGACGGTTTGTGCTCGTATAAAATGAGTCCAAATGGATTAAGATCGGCCATAGGCGCAAAAGTTGCCGCAAAATTGAAGGAGAAAAATAGAGGATGAAACTATTATTTTGCTCCAATAATTTGTTAAAAATTGTTATATTGCTTTTTAAGTTTCTCTTTTCTTTTTAAATTTTGAGGATTAATACTTATTATATATATATATATATATATATATATATATATATATATATATATATATATATATATATATATATATATATATATATATATATATATATATATATATATATATATATATATGATTTCAGAGAGACCAACTTTGTTAAGGTAGACTCTTATATATATATATATATATATATATATATGATTTCAGAGAGACCAACTTTGTTAAGGTAGACTCTGAGATGGCAATATTATGCACAGGTAACGCACTCTTGTAGGAATTGTTATTTTACGTCATCAATACACTTCATCAATTTCTCTTTTCAAGTCTATTTAAAAATTATTTAATTCACACTTTATTTTTTATTATTTTTAAAAATAATACATAAACTTTATAATAAATATAACCGCAAAAAAATACATAATAAATATACAAGTTTTCTTTCTAACAAAATAAATAAATATGACAATTTAAAAATTTTGCTGTGATGACTATCCGAAAATTTCAAGCTGTTGGCTAAAGTGAGTCACCTGAAAATACAAAATTCCGATGTGATTCCAAAAAAGGAGATTCCGACAGTCAAGTGAGGAAATACAAGAGGAAGATGGTAAAAAGTACTAGAGAGAGAGCATAGCTTGATCTCCTAGTTCTTTATATAGGCAAGCAGTAGAGTTTTAGCATACTTGTGAATTCTATTGAGGAAGAAACTTAGTCTTCCTATTTTGGAAGGCCAAATAAGGAATACTTGTTATTTCCCATTTTGCCAAAGTTAGAATCATGAAAGGATTTTGTTACCATTCGTATGTAGGTTCCCGACTCTTAAGCTCGGTTATCGTTTTTCAGACTGTCTACGTTGGGTGGACTAGTTGGGCAAAATAGTCCGGTGTAGCCTTTTGAGCATGTGAACAATGCTTAAATTTTAATGATGACGATTGGAGCATTGATTGAGCTAAAATAGATGTTTTGGTATCCACATTAAAGGTCATTATGACTATACAACCTAGACCTACGCGCAATCCCAACTAGTCATGTGTCGCTCAACTTGTGGCTTACACACCCTATATATACATTTCAAGTTTCCCTTCACTAAGGTTACTATCATTTATCATTTTTCATTATGCCTTCTTCTTCTACAATTTTCATTCTTGCAATAGTTTTGCATTTTCTATTTTCCTGCTAGCTGCTGCCATTCTCATTCTAGTGATCTTAGTGGATTTCAAAGGGTTCTTTAATCAATTCATCTTTAGTAGTGCTAGTTTCCATTGACTTGACCTCTCCATTATTTTTTTGGGGTTTTCATTAACAAGTTCATTTTTCTACCTCCTCTATTTTCTCCTTTCTACCTTTCATTATGAGTACCTTAGAGAGTTTTAATGAAAGTGTTAGAGCAAGTGAAGGGTTGTTGGTTGATAGTACAACCAGTTGTTCCAACATAAGCCCATCCTGTAATAAAGAGGATCAACCTCTAAAGAGAAACATGGTAATTGACAAAGCAAAAAGGAAAGAACCAAGGAGACTACCCAGGGTGGGTAGTATCAATTCTGTAATTAAGGAGAGTTACTTAGTATCCCTAAGGGAAAAACTTAGGATATCTAATAGATATGAAATCAAGGCAGCAAGTACGTCCCTAAAAGCTAATGCCAAATTCTTAGGAAGCGCACATTGTGGTTTATAAAGCAAATTTTAAAGCATGGCTTAATCTATCGCTAGCAAAGTTCGAGCTGGACTTCTTAAACCATTATGAATTGACAATTGGACAGCTACATCCAAATGCATGGTGGACCCTTTCTTCTTGACAAATGTGGATGGTCGAGCACGATATGAGTTTTATAGTCAACCTTTTCGAGTGCACATGTAGTAGGCCTATGAATAGCCACCAAGAACCATAACTACATCCAGGGCCAAGCTGAATACGGTATCTTCATAAGGAACTTGGACTCCTTAAAGAATTAAAAGAACTAGTTTTTATAGTTGAAATTAAGAATGAAGACTTTGCTTTTTCACACTTCATAGGGCCAATTCATTAATAGAAACAATAACCAATTATGGTTGTTCGAGGAGGAAGAAACCACTCTAGCTCGGTAGAAAGAGCTCACTAGAAAGAAAAGATATATAAGATTGCAACTGCAATGCAGTTTACCGCCCCCTAAGCCAACATGAAAAAAGGGTTAATCACTTTAGCTCTTTACAAATAAATCTAATGTATTTCTTATTACCTACTCTTTTCCATTCATGAAGAGAGCAAGCAAATCAAGCTTGGCTGAAGCCATAAGTGTAAAAAAGTTGAATTGAAAACTCTAATGAAAATGGTTAGGTGGCCCCCATACTAGCAGAAGTAGGGAGTTACTTACAACTATGCTAACTCTAATTTCTCAACATTTGTGCATCACATTTCTTGTATGCCAAATGAGGTGGCCCCATTCTAAGCTTGAGTGTCGAACAATTAATTATGAAGTAAAAGTAACATTAAATAAAGGTAATTAGTCATTTAACTACTAAGCCTAACATTAATTAATTGTTGCTCTCTAAATGTAGGAATTAATGATCGACAGTGCCATAGTAGCCAAAATGAATAAATTGATCCAAGCCTTATGCAAATAAGAAAAAAGCATAGTCCATCTACGATTTAAGCTTGGTGAGGTGTACAACCAAATTGTTGTGGTAAAGAAAAGGGCGACGGAGGCTGAAAATAAGACTGCTAAGGCCGAAAGGAAGAAAAAGAGGGTAGTCATGCCAAGGATGCTAAATTAAAAAAGAGTAAGGAAGTGAAGGCTAAACTCGAAAGAAAATGCACTGAGCTCAAGGAGAAGGTGGTTGACTTGGCTGCCAAAAAAGTATATCTTATGGCAGTAAGCTAGTCACCACAATACGGGAGAGGTATCTAGACTTATACTGTGCCTGGATGGATGAGATTTATCTAAATGAGGATTGATCATTATGTAATCCTTTTTATTTGCTACTCTTCTCTTTATATTATTTAACTTTTTTTAAATGAAGTTATTTCATTTTTTGAATCACTTTTTTGTGCTTAATAAAATGACTAAAATTTTTCATTGCACATATATAACTAGATGGCTGAATTTAAAAGCACAAAAATGGGTTGACTATTTGAATGGTGCTATGACCGATTGTAATGACCTCAACACTGGGTCAGCCGTAAACAGTACTTTCCGATGGTAAATAGTGCTTTTCGAGCCCGAAAGGACACCCGAAAGTCAAAAATATTTTATTGGACCATCGAAAAGTATTGATCATGGTGAGTCCGGGCTTGAAATTTGAAGTAAAATTGAGGTCCAATTGACCTCAGAAGATCAAAAATACGAAAAAAGTAACAAGTCAATTTCCCGAGTAGAAACGATGACTTGATTTTGCATAAATTCTTACAAATAGTAAATAAACTTCAAAAATTATTATATTTTGTAGATATTCATGAATTTTTGTTTAGAATATTTTGGTAGTAAAAATTTAATTTTTCGGTGATACCGGCAATTATCGAATCGAACCAATAAGTTTGAATCGGACCGATAATGTACTCTGATTGAGCCAAAATTTTGCGTACTATCTATTTTTGATGTGATAAGAGTGATAAAATAATTTTTGGAGTGATTTGAAAGCTGAAAGAGAGAGAATTTGGATTGGGCTTAAATTGGCCTAAAATGGGCCTTGGAAATAAATTGGGCTAAGCCCACTTCATTGGCCCATTATTAGGCCTATTTGAGAGAGTATTTAAGGCTGAAAAATCTGAGATTTTCTCATATTTTTCCATCTCTTCCTCTCTCCCTCTTGTGGGCAACACTCCCACTCTTCCTTTTTTCTTTGATTTCCTTTAATTCCACTAAAAAATCTCCACTAAATCCTAACACAAGAATTGAACTTCCATCACTCTAGAACACAAATATAGCCTCAAGCATCTTATTTACCCAAAGGAAGGGAAGATTTCAAGGTTACAAAGTTTAGGATTTTAAGGTAACATTTGGATAATTAGTATTTTTAATTAATTCTTTAGTGGTTTCCTATAGTTTTTGAGGTGTAGATTATGAATATGAGCTTAATTTCTGCATTTGAGGACAAAAAAAATAAGAAATTCTAAGCTTAAGTGTCTGGCCATGGTAGGTGAGGAATAAGAAGAAAAGCAATCAAGGGTTAATGGCAAAGGAAAGGAATTCTTGGCACCCTTGAGCGAGATAAATTGGTATGTGACTAATAAATCTTAATATTTTCTATTTTATTGAATTAATTTCCTTTATGTAATTTGGAAAAAAATTGCTAAATTTCTTAAATAATGAAATTGAGATGGGGAAAATGAAATTGAAACATATTTGATGCTATGTGAATAATTAGAAGTAAGGATAAAATTTTCAAGGCCTTGGTAGTGTGTGGGCCGAAATTTTTCTTTAGGGAAAAATTGTAATTTTTGCATGAAAATGATAATTAGTAGTCTAAATTAATTATATATGTTATAATTAATGTCCATGAATTTTTAAAAGATTTATGAAATTAATTGGGAAAGTTTTAAGTTAATTAAATGATTATGTAAGTAGTGAAATGGATGAATTTTAGAGAAACAATGCATAAATTAAGTACATATTGGTAGTAAATGTGAAATAATGTGTAAATAAATTTTTAGAGAATTTATGCATATTATATGAATAAATGAGAAATAAAATGTTAATTATGTACAATGAAAATTATCGAATTATTGGAAAATAATTCAATAAAATGAAGGAATAATGATAATAAATGTGAAAAGTGTGCATATAAATTTTTAAGAAATTTATATATAATAATAAAGTATATTCGAAATAAATTATGGAATATATATAAGAAAAATTAATGAATTATGAAGAAATAATTCAATAAAGGGTAACAAGTAGTAAATTAATATGGATTAATTTACTATGAAGGAAAGGACAGCGAAACAAATTTTTGTTGGAAATGAAAAAGTTAATAAGAATTATGAACTAATTTAAAAGTAAATAAAAGTATGTACAATAATGCCCTTAAAAATAATCAGGCAGTAAAACTAGCTGAGGATATAATTGACTAGTCATAGAGATATCTATGTACCATGGTGCAAGTTATGACGACTTGTTATGCTATGGATTGGATCTTTGATCACCATGGCTTCTCTATCTCTGTTCTCTACTCTTTGAGAATTGGCCCTTTCGGGGTCATTTCTCTATCTCTATTGTGGCCCTGTGGGATTCACATCCTATGTATTCGGTTTGAGATTTTCTGCCGGATCTAAAATTAGGGGCATAATGAAAGTAAAATGTGAAAATATGAAAAAGAAATAAAAAATACTAATTAAAAGTGAAAAGGATTAATTTGAAAGAAAAATAAAGTTTAAGGGCAAAATCATAATTTTTTCCAAAAAGATAAAAATTACGCAAATTATTTAAGAATTATTTATTTAAGAATAAAACAATCAATTAATGGTTAAAATGTATTAAAATTAAGTTTTATAGTCAGCAGGACTAAAACGTAATTTTGCATAAAAATGCCTAATTAAGTATAAAATTAAGGTTGAGTACCTTAATTAATAGTTTAAATGTCAAAAAGAAGTATAAAGGGCTAAATTTGTAATTTGACAAGAAAAAAGGGGACTAAATTGTTAAAAAGATAAAAGTTTTGAATTAAATGCATAAATTGGAAATTAATAAGTATTCGATGAATAAAAAGTGTATTAAAAAAATTAAAATGATAGTTGAGTAGAAATGATTTATTTAAATCTGTTTAAAAGTTAAAGTTAAAAATTTTTGCATAATAAAACTTTTTAAGTGGAGTTTAGAAAATATTTAGATTGTTAGTCACCACTAGGCATGTAAAGTGCTCAGTGCGTAGTTGTGACTGCGTGCAGGTTTGCAGGAGCGGGAGCAAGAGTACTATCTGAAGGATTTCTTCTGATGTATATAGAGTTTTAAATCTTTTTGGCATGTATATATGTATATAAACTTTACCTTTGGATATGTAAATGGTTAACATGAGTTATTTTAGTTAAGCTTTATTTTAGATATGAATGAGATGGAATGAATGTTGATAATTGCTATTTTTGATTGTTGTGTCTCTGAGAACCTGTGTGAATTATCTGCATTTCAGGGGGCTAATACTATGTACAGCCGTTATATTGCAAAAATTTTATTAAATGCATAGTAAATTGGACAGTTATAGGTCATCGGCAAATTGGTATCAAAATTATTAAGTATATGATATTGAGATTTATGGGATAAGTTAGAAAAAAAAATTTCAAGCCTTTGGTACATCAATTCAGTGTTAGGAGTGATAAGGGTGTTACATTTTGTGGTATTAGAACATGGTTTAGACGGTTCTAAGATCGGAGTGGGTGTAATGTTTGATTTAAATTAATTGTATACATGTAAATTGTTATTTTGAGAAGTTGTTTTGGAATTAATGTATTCTTGCTCCCTTCTGTTTTATAGTGAAAAGATATCTGGAGAGCAGAGTCACGAGGTTGGAGACAATAGGAGTGAGGCCTCCAGTAATATGGGGCAATAGGAGGTCCAACAGCAGCAGGCACCCCACCAGTAGCGCCTCCTTCACCTCCTCCTCCTCAGCTAGATTTTCTTAATTTGATGTCAAACTACTTTCAGCAGCAACTCCAGGCTGTTCAGGCTCAGGCACCAGCGCTAGTGATACAAGTTCAATCGCCTGCTCCACCTAGAAAGAAGCCTATTTTGGAGCAGTTGAAAAGATTAGGGGCTGAGGATTTTTTAGGCCATGATCCCTTGACTCCAGCAGCTGCAGAGGAGTGGCTATTCAAGATCAAGAGGTTATTTGAGATCACCCACGGTCCTTTAGAGGAGAAGTTCGAGGGTATCATTGCTTTATTACAGGGTCCAGCTTTCATTTGGTGGGACTCAGTCAGGAGGCATACACCTGCAGACCGTTTGAATTGGAAGTTCTTTATTGATCAGTTTAAGAAGAAGTATATCGGGTCTGAGTACAAGATTGCCATGCAGGATGCCTTCTTGAGATTGAGATAGGGAAATTGTATAGTGGCTGAGTATGATAGAGAGTTTGAGCGCCTGAGCGCCTACCTAGATGAGGGTTAGGCCACAGAAGAAAGATTATGTCAGCGGTTTGAGAGAGGGTTGCACACAGAGTTGAGACAGATTATTGAGGCCCAGCATTATCTTAATCTGCGGTCCATGATTGATGCAACTCTTAAATTAAAAGCTACTCAAGCCAAGCAAGTAGAGAGACAGTCCCAATTTTAGCAGAAGAGAAAGTAGGGACAAAGCAGTGGCAAGTCTGGATAGGATAAGAAACAGAAGGGTCAACAGACACCTCAGGGTCACCCACCAGCAGGTAGGGGTCAGGGTAGTGTCTCCCGTGGAAAATCTACAGCCACTACAACTTCTAGTGCACTTAGAGGTAGAGATAGGGGGATACCAGTTTTGTGTGATCATTGTGGTAAGACACATTCTAGGGAGTGCTGATTGCTGACTGGAGCTTGTTTTAGATGTGGGTCCCGAGATCATCGTATTAAAGACTGTCCTTTGCAACAAAATGCTTCAGCCACCTCACCAGCATCTAGTACAAGGTCATTAGCTCTGCGAGGACATGGTAGGGGAGCAGCCCCTAATACTTTCGCTTTTAGACCAGTTAGCCAGTCTTCGCAAGGACAGAGGCGATCAAGGGGACATGCATATGCTGTTAGGGCCCGAAAAGAGGAGGATTCTCTCGATGTGATAGTGGGCAAGTTTATTCTGTTATATGATTTAGTCTATGCTCTGATTGATTCTGGCTCCACATACTCTTACATTAGCACAGAACTGGCACTGGGTAAAGGGATAAAAGAGGCATGACGGGACCAGAATATCTTGGTGAGTAATCCTCTGAGGCATAGTGTGGTAGTAAATAAGGTTTATAGATAGTATCCTATCGGCGTCCAGGGACATGATTCTTGGCAAATCTGATCGGGTTGCCCTTTTGCGAGTTTGACTTGATTCTTGGGATGGATTGGTTATCCGCCCACTAAGTGACTATTGACTGCAGAAAGAAGAAAGTCACCTGACAGCTTCAGAATGGTGATGACATCACTATTGTGGGTGTGAGATCCATTTTCTTATCTAATGTAATATCAGCTACTGCTGCGAAAAGACTGATAAGGAAAGGTTGTGAAGCTTATTTTTGTTATGCATTTGAGGCGAAGAAAGATTGTTTATAGGTGTCAGATGTGCCTTCTGTTAGGGAGTTCAAAGATGTGTTCCCGGATGAGCTTTCAGGTTTATCACCTGACAGAGAGGTGGATTTTTCCATTGATGTTGCTCCTGGTACTGCTTCCATTTCTATTGCTCCGTATAGAATGGCACCTATAGAGTTGAAAGAATTAAAGATTCAGCTTTCAGGAATTGCTTGACAAGGGGTTTATCAGACTTAGCACTTCTCCTTGGGGAGCACCTATCCTATTTGTAAAGAAAAAGGATGGGACTCTCCGGCTGTGCATTGATTATAGGCAGCTGAATAAAGTGACTATAAAGAATAGATATCCTCTCCCTCACATTAAAGACTTGTTTGATCAGCTTAAGGGAGCAGGTGTCTTCTCCAAAATCAATCTGAGGTCGGGTTATTATCAGATGGGAGTTAAGGAAGCTGATGTGCCCAAGATTGCTTTTCCAACCAGGTATGGCCACTTTGAGTTCTTGGTCATGCCATTTAGACTTACAAATGCACCAGCAGCCTTCATGGATCTGATGAACAGAGTTTTTAACCCCTACTTGGATCAGTTTGTGGTGGTCTTTATTAGCGACATCCTGGTGTATTCAAAGACATCGAAAGATCATGATAAGCACTTGAGGATTGTGCTACAGACTCTGAAAGAGAAGCAGTTGTATGTCAAATTCAGCAAATGTGCTTTTTGGCTAAATGAGGTATCTTTTTTGGGACATGTTATATCTACATAGGGCATCAAAGTGGATCCTTCAAAGATTGATGCAATCCTTCAATGGAAGCCACCCAAGAATGTGACTGAAGTGAGGAGTTTTCTATAATTGCTCGGGTATTATAGGAGATTCATCAAGGGTTTCTCCACCATTGCAGTTCCCTTGACACGACTTGATAAGTGTCAAGAATGCTTTGAGAAGCTTAAAACTATATTGACTGAAGCTCCTATCCTTATGCAACATGAGTCAGGCAAAGACTTTGTGATTTATAGTGATGCCTCCAGAAATGGTTTAGGCTGTGTCTTGATGCAGGAAGGCAAGATGATTGCTTATGCCTCCTGACAACTCAAAACTCACGAGAAAAACTATCCTACTCATGATTTGGAGTTGGCAGCATTATTTTTGCACTGAAAATTTTGAGGCATTGTCTGTATGATGAGAGATGTTATATCTATTTAGATCATAAAAGTTTGAAATATCTGCTTACCCAGAAAGAACTCAACCTCAGACAAAGATGCTGGATAGAGTTGATTAAAGATTATGACTGTTACATTGACTACCATCCAGGGAAAGCGAATGTAGTAGCGGATGCTCTTAGCAACAAATTTATGTCAGGTAAGGTTAATACTTTTGAATGAACCTGTATAAGATATTGATAAGTGTAAATGATTAATAGTGATTTTTGCAGCTCTTCGGGCTATAAATGTTAGTCTGAGTTTGGCACCAGATGGAACTGTAGTAGCCGAGCTACGAGTTAAACCAGACTTTGTACACCAAGTAAAAGTGGCTCAAAAGGAAGATGAACATTTAATGGTTATTGTGAATAAGCTACAACATAGTAGTGAAAGTGACTACTCTCTGTCCAGTGATGGAAGTCTCTATTATAAAGAAAAACTTTGTGTTCCGCTCAGGAGCAATTGAAAAAGAAAATACTGACAGAAGCACACCATAGTTGTTATGTCATGCACTCTAAAAGTAATAAAATGTACCAAGATTTGAAAGCTTACTACTGGTGGCCAGACATGATGCGTGAGGTGACTGAATTCGTGAGTAAATGTCTGACATGTCAGCAGGTAAAAGCAGAGCATCAGGTTTCTTCAGGACTTCTTCGATAACTTGTTATTCCGAAATGGAAATGGGATCAGGTGACCATGAACTTTGTGACTGGTTTACCTATGACTCAGTGGAAGCATGATGCCATCTAGGTAATCATTGATCGCCTCACCAAATCAGCTCATTTCTTGCCAGTACGGATGGATTTCTCTTTGACCAGGCTGGCAGAACTCTACATAAAAGAGGTGGTTAGGTTGCATGGAGTGCCCACGTCTATTGTGTCAGACAGAGATCCCAGATGTACTTTTCATTTTTGAAAGAGTTTTCAGGATGCTCTAGGTACTAGACTTCGCCTTAGCACAGTATTCCATCCTCAAACTGATGACCAATCAGAACGGGTGATTCAAATATTAGAAGACATGCTCAGATGTCGTGTCCTTGAGTTTGGCACCAATTGGAAAAAATATTTGCCATTAGCCAAGTTTGCCTATAACAACAGCTACCAATCCAGTCTGAAAATGGCTCCATTTGAAGCATTGTATGGTAGGAAGTGTAGGTCTTCCTTGTGCTAGACTGAATTGAGTGAGAGGAAACTTTTAGGTTTGGACTTGATTCGTGACTCTGAAGAAAAGGTCCAGATTATTGAAAGCATATTGAAGGAAGCAATGGATCGACATAAGTCATATGCAGATTTGAAAAGGAAAGATATCGAGTTCTAGGTTGGAGATAAGGTCTTTCCAAAGGTATCACCATGGAAGAAAGTTCTGAGATTTGGAAAGAATGGCAAGTTAAGCCCTAGATTCATTGGTCCATATGAGATACTTCGGCGAGTAGGTCCCGTGGCCTACAGGTTGAAATTGCCATCTGCTTTGGAGAAGATACATGATGGCTTCCATATGTCTATGCTCTGCAGATACAAGTCTGATCCGAGTCATATGATAACACCAGAAGAGGTACAGGTTCAGACTGACATGAGCTATGAGGAAAGACCAGTAAAAATCTTGGCTAGAGAAGCCCGACAGCTTCGGAACAAACAGATTTCATTGGTGAAGGTCTTGTGGCATCACCATAATATTGAGGAAGCAATATGGGAACCCGAAGCAGCAATGAGACAACAGTATCCTCTACTTTTCAATTCAGGAAAATTTCAAGGACGAAATTTCTTTTAGTAGGGGAGAAATGTAATGGCCTCAATACCGGGTCAGCCGTGAACAGTACTTTCCAAAGGTGAATAGTACTTTTCGAGCCTAAAAGGACACCAAAAAGTAAAAAATATTTTATTGGACCATCGAAAAGTATTGGCCATGATGAGTCCGGGGTTGAAATTTGAAGTGAAATTGAGGTCAAATGGGCCTCAGAAGGTCAAAAATACGAAAAAGGTAGCGAGTTAATTTTCCTGGTAGAGACAGTGACTTTATTTTTCATAAATTATTAAAAATAGTAAATAAACTTCAAAAATTACTATATTTTGCAGATCTCCATGAATTTTTGTATAGAATATTTTGGTAGTAAAAATTGAATTTTTCGGTGATACCGACAGTTATCGAAACGAACAGATAAGTTTAAATCGGATCGATAACGGACTCCGATTGAGCAAAAAATTTGTGTACTACCTATTTTTGATGTGATAAGAGTGATAGAATAATTTTTAGAGTGATTTGAAAGCTGAAAGAGAGAGAATTCGGATTGGGCTTAAATTGGCCTAAAATGGGCCTTGGAAATAAATTGGGCTAAGCCCACTTCATTGGCCCATTATTAGGCCCATTTGAGAGAATATTTAAGGCTGAAAAATCTGAGATTTTCTCAAATTTTTCCAGCTCTTCCTCTCTCCCTCTTGTGGCCGACACTCCCACTCTTCCTTTTTCCTTTGATTTCCTTTAATTCCACTAAAAAATCTCCACTAAATCCTAACACAAAATTGAACTTCCATCACTCTAGAACACAAATATAGCCTCAAGTATCTTATTTACCCAAAGGAATGGAAGATTTCTAGGTTACAAAGTTTAGGATTTTAAGGTAACATTTGGATAATTAGTATTTTTAATTACTTCTTTAGTGGTTTCCTATAGTTTTTTAGGGGTAGATTATGAATATGAACTTAATTTCTGCATTTGAGAACAAAAAAATAAGAAAT